>RJWM01010269.1:28949-54029 GCA_004363535.1 Dasyprocta punctata
AAATTATCATTATTTGCAGACGATATGATACTCTACATAGAAGACCCCCAAAAATCCATTAGAAGACTTCTAGAAGTAATAACCAAATTCAGTAATGTAGCTGGATACAAAGTGAACACTCAAAAATCAATAGCATTCCTGTACACAAACAACAAAGTCACTGACAGAGAAATAAGGGAAACCACACCCTTCACTATAATATCCAAAAAAATGAAATACTTAGGAATTCGATCTAACAAAGGAAGTAAAAGATCTATACAGTGAAAATCACATTACTCTAAAGAAGGAAATCGAAGAAGATTCAGAAAATGGAAAGATATTCCCTGTTCATGGATAGGAAGAACAAACATCGTGAAAATGGCCATTCTCCCAAAATTATTATACAGATTCAATGCAATCCCAATCAAAATACCACCTGCCTACCTCACAGAGCTAGAGGAAGCATTCCTGAAATTCATCTGGAACCAGAAAAGACCTAGAATAGCAAAGGCAATTCTGGGCAACAAAGGGAAGGCAGGAGGCATCACAATCCCCGACTTGAAACTATACTACAAAGCTACTGTGATAAAATCAGCATGGCACTGGAATCAAAACAGACCTGAAGATCAATGGAATAGATTAGAGGATACAGCCACAACTACAAACACTCAGTCACCTCATCTTTGACGAAGGGGCCAAACAGGTACATTGGAAGAAAGACAGCCTCTTTAACAAATGGTGCTGGAAAAAATGGCTTTCTCTACACCATAAACTAAAACTAGATCCATGCCTATCACCATGCACTAAAATAAAGTCAAAATGGGTCAAAGATCTGAATATAAAAACAGAGACACTAAACTTACTAGAAGACAGAGTAGGTAAAAATCTTGATGATATAGGAGTAGGCAGAGAATTCATGAACAAAAATGAAATTGCACGGGAAACACTTTCCAGAATCAACAACTGGGATTTCATCTTACTAAAAAGTTTTTGCATGTCAAAGGAAATCTCCAACAGAGTGAAAAGAAAACCAACAAACTGGGAAAATATCTTAGCCAATGGTCCATCAGACAAAGGACTTCTATCTAAAACATATAAAGAATTAAAAGAAATCAGGCCCCTAAAAATTCAAGGACCCAATCCAAAAATGGGCATCTGAGATGCATACACACTTCTCAGAGAAAGAAATACAAATGGCAAATAAATATATGAAAAAATGGTCATTCAGGAAATGCAAATTAAAACAATGCTGAGATTCCATCTCACTCCAGAAAGAATGGCCAAGATTAAAAAATCAACCAACAACAAATGCTGGAGAGGCTGTGGGGAAAAAGGAACTTTTCTCCACTGTTGGTGGGAGTGTAGACTGGTACAACCAGTGTGGAAGTCAGTGTGGAGATTCCTCAAGAAGCTAGGATTAGAGATCCCATTCAACCCAGCTATCCCACTTCTGGGCATTTTCCCAGAAGAATTGAAAACATCATACCACAGTTATATCTGTGCACCCATGTTTATAGCAACACAATTTGTAATAGCTAGATCTTGGAAACAACCCAAGTGCCCATCAATCAAGGACTGGATAGAAAAGATGTGGTATTTTTATACAATGGAGTACTACTCAGTTATTAAGAAAGATTGCATTGAGACTGTTATAAGTAAATGGTCATGACTTGAGACCATACTCATAAGTGAGATAAATCAAACCCACATGTGTGAATTCCGCATTGTCTCCCTAGTGTAAGAAATGGAAAAAGTATATATGATCCAAAATCTATAATAAATACTATGTAAGGGTAAAAAGCAGTTCGAAGAGCCAAAGTAATTGGGAAGGGAAAAGGGGGAAAGAGAAAAGGGAAAAGGAAAAGATATAAATCTGTATATTTGTATAGTAAGATAACTAAAATGAACACACTGCTGAATGTATTCGCTATTGAGAAAGAACAATTAATACTCATATGATTAGATCAATTTTACATGTCCATATCTGTTAATGTAAGTAACCATTTTAAAGATAATGATATGCAATTTTGCAACCATTGTCAAGTTTCTATCATCCTGTTTTGTAAACCTGCAATGTTACTGTTGTGCACTTACTCTAGTCATTTGTCTCTTTTGCTTGTTGTCTTTGTTATATATGTCTTTTCTTTTCCTTCGCTTAAATAAAAATAAAAAATAAAAAATAAAAAAAGGTATGATTATGTTGCTCAGAGGAAAATCAATATTAATTAAGTACATAGGCTTACAAAACCTATGTGATGGAAAGTACTAGACTTCAGTCAAACAAACCTGGTTTGGAAACTGGTCATGCTACTTGCTGACTGTGTGCTTCCTGACAAATTGCTTAATCCCTGAGTCTCAGTTTCCTTGTGTGTAAAACAAGATAATACCTCCATCATTGAGCTGCTGTAAGAATTAATTGAAATCACATTTGAAGACTTCCTGGTTGAACTCTAGTTGTCCATTAGATACTTAAAAAATAGTATCTATTCTGCTTGAACTGAATTCAGTACCTAACTGTGAAACTTACCTCATTTGATAAAATCTTGTATAGTGGTTCATTAACATTTGGAGAAAAAATGTAAGTAGATTGACACCACGAGGGCGATGGTTAAGTCTTAAGGGATACTCTTTCTTTGCATGATAGTTTTTCAAGTTATATTATGCATGGATTTTATACAGGCTACTCACTCTATAGGTTTTCTCAAAACATACATCATTTGTATTTGTGTATGCGTTTATTATTCTTTTTTGACAGAAAACCACTGACAAGACAACCTGTGGATGTATTTTCAGATGATAAATGAGAAATCTGAGATGAGAAATCTGAACTCTCACCTAATGTAATGACCTCTTCTTACAGGTGAGGAAACTGAGACCCAGAGTTAGGGTAACTTGTCTAAAATCATACGGTGCTAGAACTGTAAATAAAACTCATGTCTCTGTGCTACCTATCCAGTGTCCCTTTAGTGCCTTTAAATAAAACTTGAAAGGCAGTTCATTACATTGCTACTTAAAAAAAAAACCAGAAAGAAATCTTGATAAGATTAGTGGAATCATATGTTATTCATGTTGTGATCACATAGGGCCTAGCAGAATTAGTTCTTTGATACAGTGAATCTCAAAACATATATTTCACATGATTTTTCTCAAGGCTATAGTGTGTGTGTGACTGTTTCCTTTTTTTCTCCTTTCTTATATTTTGACAAAATCAGATTTTGCTTTTTGCTCTATATGATGTTGGAAACTATACTAAGCATACAACATAATCAAATGAATAATGGGACAGTTCTCTGAAGTTTTAAAAATTATTAGGCATTATTTAAAGGAAAACTGATTACCAACATAGGTGATAACACTCTAAAAGTCCCTTTTTGTAAAGAATAAAGGAATTTGGGGGGGCTTGCACTGTCTTACTTTGTGCCAATGACTTTTTTAATTATGAGAAAATATACATAACAAAGAATTTACCACTTTAACCATTTCAAGCATCTAGTTCAGTGGCATTAAGTATATTCATAATGTTGTGCTACCATAACTACTATCCATACCTAGAAATTTTTCATCTTCCCAAACTGAAGCTCTGTACCCATGAAGCAATAACTGTCCATTTCTTCCCCCTTGTCCCCCTCCCCAGAACCTGGCAATCACCATTCTCTGTTTTTCGTCCTCTTAAGATAGGGTCTTACTATGTACTTAAGGCTGGCCTTGAATGCACTATGTAGGCCAGGCTGGCCTTGAGCTCATGGTAATCTTCTCGCCTCATCCTCCTGAGTGCCGGGATTACAGGCATACACTAACACTCCTGGCTACAATTCTACTTCTGTCTCATGGGTTTGATAGCTGTGAGTCCCTGTAAGTGGAATTTTAAGATTATGTTTTTGTACTTACAAAGCAATTGACTGAAATTTTCATATTCCTGTCCCTATCTACATTTGATGTTGGACTACATCTGCAGAAGGTCAAATCCTGAAAAAAAACCTGGAAAATGAAGTAACCATAAGGTGTTGATTTAATTATGACATAAATAAAAGAATAAATATACACTTGTAATCGGAGACAATATATCCATCAACTTTCATTGCAATATTGTATTTACATAATAACCATTCCAACTGTCACAGTATTGCACACCCACTAAAATTCATGATTTTGAAACTAAAGCAAAAATATAGGAAAAAATTATTATATTCTAAATATTCATTAGAAAATCTTTATTTCACATAATTGTACATAAAAGAATTCTGCATACCAAAAAGGCAAAAAAACCCAAAATAATAATAGTAACTGTGTTAGATGATGGCAGTGTAAGCACATATTATCTCTAGTTACTTCTGTAATAGAAAAAATTTTACAAGTAAAATGAGTTTCATAGAAGAAAATATAGTGAATATTTTTTGAAAAATCATCCCACATATTGATAGCTCTCCACACTGTATGACCTATCTCCTCCCCTAGAAAGTCTAAAATTTATCATTTCTTAATCTGCCTAGCACCTTAAAGATATGTCCAACCCACTGCCTGCAAGTTAATTGCTCCCTTTTTAGTGTTATGATTTTTAAAATTTATATTAAAAAGTTTTGTTTCTTGTAAACGTTAAGTACATGATACATTTTATATAGGACCCAAGACAATTTCTCTTCACTCACTGAGGCTCCGGCAAGCCAAAAGGTTTGGTGCCTGTGCTAGGGTTAGATCCTATACCTTAGCTTCTGGCTCTCAGTTGTACCTGGTCAGAAACTATCCGAAGAACAGGCAGGGTCCAGGGTCTGCTGGTCCAATTGGTTTCAATATAGTGGTTCTGAGATCAGCAATGGGAGCAGTGCCTTCCCAACTGCAGCAAAGACAGTTTGGTACAGGAATTGGTGGAACTGGTCAATCTAAAACTTGTTCCTCCAACCTTTCCAGGGATTACCTGAGCTTTCTAACCTTGCTTAAGAAATCCCTTCCCACTTAAATAAGTTAGAATTGAGCTTCTGTCTGCAGATAAAAAAATGTTTACAGATAGAAAAGACTAACAAAGTTGAGTTTTTCTAAAGTTCATGAGAGGTGACATAAAGAGATCATTCAACCAGAAGATTCTCTATTAAGTCATGTTGAGACTCTAAATATCTTAATTTCAAAAGGACATTGTGATAGAATAAATAATCTTTTAGCTAATAAATGTCATGAGTATCACTGTCAGGCCAAAGTGTTTTGTAGTTGATATGTGACTCTTCAGCTCTGTTTTGCTTTAGCACCCTGCTGGCCTATGTTCCAGATGATACAGTTTATAATGTGTCAGTTTTATTAGCCCATATTCTAGGGAGATTGCGTAGAAGAGAGCCAAGGAAATATGTAATGTGAGCAAGGAATAACTTTCATCCAGTGAGATTCAGGGGTTAATTTGTTATATGTCATAGTCTAGCACATTATTGGTTAATAAACAGTAGTACCTAAAATAGAAACAGTTTAACAATCAAAGTAAATAAACATAAATTTAAGCCTTTGCACTGACACACAACTGCAATCCCAGCTACTCTAAAGTCTGAAGCATGAGGATTACAAATTTAAATCCAACCTGGGCAGTTTAGTGAGACTATGTCTCAAAATAAAAATTTTAAAAGGGACTGGGAATGTAGCTTAATGACAGATGCCCCTGAGTTTAATCCTCAGTATTGGGGAATAAAAAGATTAAAGAAAGTCTTGTATATTTTAGAGAACTGTCTTGGTTACTTTCCTCTCATTTCTGGGTCAAAATATCTGACACTCAAAATTAAGGAAAGACAGGTTTATTTAGCTCACAGTTTGTGACAGTTTCAGTCCATAATCAGCTGGTTCCAAGGAAGCCATGGCATAGAGGCAACACTTCTAGACAGCAAAAGACAGCAAAAGCATCAAGGGCAAAAAGTGGTGCTGGGGAGCAAGCCACTTCTCTTTCTTTATATTGTAAACAGGTTACCACCCCCTCAGGGATGGTGTAGCAATCACAAAATTTCCATGCCTTCCTTTGTACAGGCTGAAGATATTTACAAAGTAAGGACCCTGGTTCCCTGCTGAGTGGCTTAAACTTCTAAACTTCTCAAGTTAAGGCAATGTATCAACTATAGCAATCCACCCCTTGTCAACTTGGCAACGAGACAATTTTCTTTAAACAGGTCTCCAGATACAAAGTCATGCTTATTTTTATCATTTCACAACTTGAACATTATAACACAAGTTTAACAATTCTTAAGAATCAGTATTAAATCTGTCAACATTATATTATATTAGAACCATAATATTTTGTCCCTGGCCCCCCAAAGACTCATGCACATTCCTTTATACTAAAAGCATTTAGTCCATCTGCAAGAGCTGCCAAAGTTCTAACACTTTTAGCACTGCTGAAAAGTCCAAGTCTAAAGTCTCCTCTGAGATTAGAGGCAAACTCTTACTTGCAAGTCCCTGTACAAATGAAAACAAAGTTAAACACTTCCAACATACAAAGGCATAAGATAAACATTTTCATTACAAAAGTAACAAATGGGGATACAAAATATAGGGACCAAAGAAAGTCCAAAACTCAGCAGGGCAAACATTAAGTCCTGTAGTTCCATGTCCAGTATCTGAAGCAATCTGTGTCAAATTGTGAGCTCCAAAGGGCTTAAGTGATTTCACTCCTATGGGGTTTTGGTGATTGTAGCTCCCACAGCTTCTCTCTTAGGCCTGCTTTGCTCTCTTCTTGCAGCTTTCCTTAGATGATCAGCATTCCCAGCTTTTCCAAATTTCTGGGGTCTCCACTGCACCTTTGATTTAATCTTTACAGCTTTACACACTGCCCTCTCAGGGGCACACTGCCTGGTCTCCCTGGTCTTCTGAAAATGGGGTGGAAGCCTTTTTAACCCCATAACTCTTGCATTCCGCATGCACCTAAAACCAGCACCAAGTGAATGATTTCAAGGTTTACTGCTACCTAGAGCAGGTAACAGTAGTTGAGTTATCCTCTATCTTGGCTGTAGAGGTCAAGTGCCTGGACTGCTGGGCACTCTGAATCCAATTTTGAGGAACAAATTTTCTATGCTGCCAAATTCTGGAACCTGGTGTGGCCACCATTGCCATTCTGGAACATGGTGCTCTTTGACTTTCTCCTCAAAGCAAAGTCTTTCACTTTTGCACTTTTGAGGCTGCAAAGGGTGGAAACTTGCTGCTTTTTGTGATGCCTTCAAACCATTTTTTCTATTCTCTTGTTCCTTCTCAGCAATTGAGATCTCATCAGCTCTGTCTTTTCTGTCCACAACTTTATTGGAGTTTCCTTTCTGGCCAAATTCAAAGTGTTTTAAATCATCTTGCTGGACTCTTTGCTGTTGATCTGCAACATAAATTTGGCTAAAAGCCACCAACAAGAGCCAAGCCACAGCCTCAATATTAAACTGCCTTGAAATTTCTTTTGCCAGATTAATTACTCCACTGCCCTTAACCTTAGTCTCAGGCAAAGTCTTTGGACACAAGCAAAACACAAACAAACTTTCTGCCAAGCCACAACATACATTATCTGGAGTCCAGCACCCAATATAGTCCTTCCCAGCAGAAACCTCCTGAGCCTGGTCTTTACTGGCAGGATTTCTATCAGCCTTCTGGTCTTCTGAACTCTGACCAGAATCTCCTATGCAGAACAGCCTCAGGTGTTCCAGCGCTACTCTTTCAGGCCACATCTCCAAACCTTTCCAAACTCTTCCCACAAGCCATTCCCAAAGGCTTAGGGTCAGGTATAGTCACAACAACAACCCCATTTCTCTGGTACCAAACTCTGTCTTGGTTACTTTTCTCTCATTGCTGTGACAAAATGCCCAACACCCAAAATTAAGGAAGGAAAGTTTTATTTAGTTCACAGTTTGTGGAGATTTCAGTCCATATTCAGCTGGCTCCAAGGCAGGGTGGCATAGCACAGGGGCAGCACTTCTGGGTAGCTGAAGACAGCAAAAGCATCAAGAGCAAAAAGTGGTGGTGCAGGGGAGCAAGCCTCTTTTCCCTTACATTGCAAACAGGTTACCGCCCTGTCAGGGCAGTTGGTAAAATCTCCATGCCCTCCTTTTGCACAGGCTGAGGTTATTCACAAAGTAAAGACCCTGGCTCCCTGCTGATTGGCTTAGTTAAACTCTTAAACTTCTCAAGTTGACACACTGTATCAACCATAATGGGAGCATTTTATTCAACAGTACTAAATCAGGGCCAGGGATTTAGCTCAATGGTTCAAGCACTTGCTTAGAAGCATTAGGTTGTGAGTTCGATCCCTGGTACCAAAAAAAAAAAAAAAAAAGAAAGAAAGAAACTAAATAATACTAAATCAAATTAAGAATAATGAGGAATTCAGTGTCACTTTTTATTAAGCAAAGATATCTGTATACATAAGACGGTTAAAATGACTATACTACTAAATGTATTAACTGGTGAGTGAGAACAGTTGATACTCATATGATTAGATCAATTTTACATGTCTATATCTGTCAATCTGAGCAACCCCCTTTGAAGGTTATGATATACAATGTTATAACCACTGTCAAATTCCAAACATCTCCTTTTGTAAACCTATAATGTTACAGTATTGGATTTGTTGTTGTTGTTTGTTGATCCCTTCAGCTTTTTGTTTCTCTTTTCTGTGACCATTTTCTAATTTTTTATTGGTTTTATTCTGAAATATTTTGTTTGATTATATTAGGCCAGATGATATGGGCAGTTATTTTAATGACAACAAGAGGTATTCTAAGGGGAAAGGAGGAAGGAAGGAAAGGAAAAGGAAAAAGACATAAATTTATAAATAGATATACATAGGATAGTTAAAATGACTATATTACTAAATTCATTAGCTATTGAAAAAGAACAGTTAATACTCATATGATTAGATCAATTTTGCATGTCTATATCTGTTAATCTGAACAACCCCTTTGAAGGTAATGATATGCAATATTACAACTACTGTCAAATTTCAATCATCTCATTTTGTAAATCTATAATGTTATTGTATCGGATTTGTTGTTGTTGTTCCTTGTTTGTCTCTTTTGCTTTTTGTTTCTCTTTTCTGTGTCCATTTTCTCTTAAATAAAAAATAAAATAAAATAAATAAATAAAGATATCTGGATTTACCTGAAAGCAACAGCAACAAAAGTGTAGCACATTAGGAAAAAATCTAAATATATGGTGACCTTAAAAACAACAAATAGATTATGCTTTTCAGTTCTCAGTTTTTAAAAAAGAATTAATAATGTATATGTTTCTTTAAAATAACTCCTCAAAAAGCATAATGCAATATTTTTTAAAAATGTATTTGTTGTGAAATTGCTGTTTGCCTGCAAAGAAAAGTGTGAAACAATTGTTAACAAAATTGGTTGAAGTTGCTTCTGGCAAAACTAAAGGAGATGTGGATGCAGCACTCACTTGAGCAGATCCATCAATGTCTGCTCACTTTTTTAACCCTTTGCAAGTGTCTATTTCAGCATGCACAGCAGAAGATTTTGTTGTGGTGGTTGTTGTTCAATAGTAAACTGTCTTTATTTCATAAAATATATGAGTTTTTTTCACCTGACATAGCTACTGACAAGATTATTTTCTATTTGTTGTTATAATCTGCACCTAATGAGTGTATAGAGTGATCCAGGCCATTAGGCCAACACCAGTAGATGAACCATCATCACAATTTTGTTGTTTGGATATTTTGTTGCTCAAATGCTCTGAGAAATGACCCTCTACTATGTCTTAAAGACTGTAAAGGATCCTTCAAAGGGTTGGTATTGTTTGGTCTATGACACAGAAGATCAAATAAAATGAGAGTAGAGAAAGAGAGATTTCTATTGAATACACACACACAAAAAAAAAACCTTTCCAGACTGACAGAAAGAAAAAAATACTGAAATGGATTATTGAGAGAGAATGCCTGTCTGTTGTCAATCACATCATTAAGAGAGACTTTTTTCGGAAGGTAGCAGGTCAGCTACTCTCTCATAGTCCTTTCCAGTTCTGTGATTTTACAATAAGTTTAATATTATATCAAATTCTCTTGGCTTCTCTTGTTTTTAGGTATGTCATTCAGTATCTCTTACACCTGTTATTGACTAGTGGGGATGTGGGGAAGGTCTATGACCTTTTTCTGGCCAAGAGAATGCACGCGCGCACACACACACACACACACACACACACACGAAACAACTCATAGCACTATCAGAGACAAATTCCAAATTGTATGGGACTGATAGTAGAAAGAAATTCACCATTGTCCTCCTCATAAAACTACTAAGTCTCTGAGCAAGGTCTCACTGACCAGAGCTTGGAATGTTCCTTACAGATTTGACAATGGAAACTGTCCTCATTAGGTCCCTTGTCCTTCATCACTCTTCCTATTCCTTCCTACCTTCAAAGTGCTTTCATTTTCTTTTTCTCCTTACTTCTACTGTCACCACCTTCCCTGTCCAGGAGTGGCCTCTCCCCAACATTATCAGGTGGTTGGTCTCTTCTCATGACCTGGAAAGGTTTGTATCCTAAAGGTGGAAGAACCTGGGCTGGCGTATTTGTTTCCTTTTTCTTTTCTTCCTTGTTCTCCTTTGGCTAGTTCATAAAAATTCAGACATCTTGCACCAGAGTTAATCTCTTGCCAACAGCTCTCAATGGGTCCTCCTTACATATGATTCATGTTCCCCTTACTATTATGACTTATTGTGATGGTTTATTGATTGCATCACCTTGAGTAAGAGAAGTTTAGCTAAATCAGCTCAGCAATTCCACACTCTACAGTGTAGAAGATATGCCCTAGGGCAGTTTGTCACCTGGATGGTATAAAGGGGAAAGAAGAAGGACAGATCTGCTTCTGTTTCTTCAGAGAAGCTCCAGTCTTTGCCTTTACTTTTCCGTCATCTTCTGACTTCCAGCATGTATTGTTCAGGCTTCCAGCATAGACTTTTCAACCTACCATTGCAGACCCATCAGCCTTCTGATATGGACCCATGGGACACTGCAGTGAGCTCCAGATCTTTGACTGAATCTTTTGGTCTCCAGTGTGCAGACAGACCCTCTGAACTCTTCCTCATCCAACACTGTGGGTGGCCATTGTAAACCAACTGTAAATTCTTACATAATTGTATATCTTGTGCCATATATGAGCACTATAGTAATGTTGGGTGCCATTACTATATCCCCTTTTACTAACTAGTTTTGGGATTAGTCATTACATTCTACTGAGAGTTGAGAGAAAGACAACCTCAGCACATGTAAAAGTTGCACAAATCAGCAAATTGTGGCTACTGCCTTTGAATCAAATCTAGCCCACATCTCATTGTATAAGTATAATTTCATTGGAGCACAACTGTGCCCATTCCTTTACCTATTGCCTGTGACTGCTTTTGCTGGGAAATAGAAAAGTTGAGTAGTGTAATGGTGATCATGTAGGCCATAAAGCATAAGATATTTATTATTGGCTCAGTACTGAAAACATTTGCCAGGCCCTGGTATAGTGTATCATGTCTAAATTAGCTGCTGTTTATGAGTTTGGATAGCTGTGTTTTTTTCGTTTGTTTGGTTTTTTTCCTTTTAATAGGAGCCTTGAGCTTTAGAGAAATTTCTCTTTCCATTTTCCTTTCCCTGTACTTTGACTTTATTGCAGCTAAAATTGTCATTTGTAAGGTGACAGAATCTATAAAATTAATATATTTACATAACTGTCTAGTGTTTGATTTAGATACACAAGTTCATAAACTTTAAATGTTGATGTCTCTCTTTACTTCTCCATTTCCCTCCATCCATATCCAACTAGTCACCAAGCTCTAATAATTGTACCCCATATATATCTCTGACATTAATCACCCTTTTTCTATCCCCAGGACCTTACTTGCAGCCCTTATCTCTTACCTGAACTATATTGATAGTCACCTCCCTGTTCTCCCTACCTTCATACCACCTAATCATTCAGTACATGTATAGTTTCTTCCAACCCACACTAGTCATTTTCACCATATGTAGACCTCTAATCTCAGAATCAGGGTTCTTATATCATTAAATAGTCACAATATTTAACCTAGTCACACAAAGCAAAAACCTAGGCATCATCTTTGATTTGTCATTGTCTTCCATATTCCACACCCAATTCATCAGCAAGCCTTATCAGCTCTACCTCCAAAAATATATAGTAACTTGAATAGAGTTAAAGAGAGCTCAGTAATTGACACCTATGTTCCCATTACAAATTAAGAATCAACTGAAGGACAGACATAAAAGTCAAACAAATAGAAATCAAAACATTACCTTTGCAAGATATTACTTGATAATAGAGCTAATATTGATAGCTCAGTCTCCTAGTTGTAAGTAAGAAGGCATGCCAATAGTGAACCCTGAGCTAGACAGGCTTCCCATACAGTCACAGGCAGCATGGGCCAATGCAGGCCCCCCAGTGCAAAGGACAAAGCACCTGCTTCTATAATACTAACCGAATGGAAGAAAAGAGCAGCAAACACATTTTTGGCCTGTGGGTAGACAGATCTTAAGGAAGGAGGTCTGGGAGCACGCTGGCATTTTCCCGCACTGCCTTCTCTGCTGTGCCTCTGACAAGTTCTGACAGGAGTGAATGTTAATGAGAAAAGAGGCAGGAAGATCATAGCAAGTCAGAGGAAAGAAGGTTTTCCCTTCCCATCATTCCCCAGAGTTGTATTCTTACCCTGTTAGGCTTAACCATTAACTAGTAGTTTGGTTGCCCTCTTCAGTGGACAAGATTAAAAGCCTACCCTGGGAATCCTGGTTCAATCTTCAAAGTATCATTCCCCAAACACCAACCCTGGCTTTCCTGGGATGCTAGCGAGTAATGTCTTTATGTTTAACTCCAGGAGACACTAAAAAGGGCCAGAATACATTAATTAATTGCAAAATCTTCAACCCATGCTGGAGATTCTGTCTTTCATTTCATTTCCTTTCCCAAACTATGACCAGCCACACTGTCCACTATA
The DNA here is from genome assembly GCA_004363535.1 of Dasyprocta punctata. Taxonomy (NCBI): domain Eukaryota; kingdom Metazoa; phylum Chordata; class Mammalia; order Rodentia; family Dasyproctidae; genus Dasyprocta; species Dasyprocta punctata. Next base: position 41,864 of record RJWM01010269.1, read on the forward strand.
GCTCATCAAAGGTCTGGCAATGAGATTACAATAACAATATAAAAATATTCCAATAATTAAAGTGCCAGCAACATTTGAAGTCCTAGATTTGAATATTAACTGTCTTTTAAAATGAGTTTTCTTGAGGAAATTAAAGTTAGCAATTAAATCTCCATGCAAATTATCCAGACATTTTAGAGGTCAAAAGAAGTCCAAAATTATGTTCTCATAAACTTGGGAATTAACAATCCAAAGAACCTGTAATCCAAACTTTATTTGGCATGATCTTGGCTAGGAGGGTTTTAGCTGCCAGGTAGAACTATGCAGCTGTGGCCTGGGCTTTCTTCAATGGAATAGATGCAGGTCCTTTAGGACTTTAGAAGCTGAATACAATTGCACTATATCCCAAGTTAAAGGATTAAGATTCAACAGAACACAAAACAGCATTGACCCTCCACCTATCAAACCTAGAAAACAAGCCAATGTTGTTATCATAAATAAATTTAAGTTTCCAGAGCTCAGGATTAATGTTGCCAAAGACCCTAACAGTGATTTAATGGTACTGGTTGGAAGGAGTTCAGAGTAAGATAATAACATGGTTTAACTTCTCCGTGATGCCAATCAGTCTGTGACAGTTCTCTGAAGTCCACAGTCTTTGAATTTATACTGAATCTGGGTCAACTTCTCACCATTATTTCATTTGGACATGAAGTATCTACATATAAGTTGGTGGGAGAAGCTAAGGATTGGTAAGTAGCCTTTTTTCTAAAATAGTAGAATTATAGAAATTTAACACACAGCAGCCCAAGTCAATAGGCTTTATTTCATGTGTTTTGCCTATCAATTTATTCCTAATCTCTAATTTTGTTGTTCCCTTTGATTTTCAAAAACTTTTAACATTTGTTTGTTTGTTTGTTTGTTCACCTATTTATTGAGACAAAGTCTCACTATGTAGTTTAGGCCAGCCTTGGACTCATACCAATCCTCCTGCCTCAGTCTTCCAAATGCAGAGGTTACAGGCGTGCCCCACCAACACACCCAGCTCCTTGTTCCCTTTGAGCTGTATGTTTCTGGTACCTTACTGTAGAACTGAACCTCATGAGCAGAACTTTTCAGGATTGGGCCACAAAGGATAGTGTACTTCCAGTGCCTATGAAATTTATTAGGGTTATAAAATCTGCCTAGGGAAGAGATTTTCATCTAGTTGTCACATTTGATTCAGCTGAAGAATCATCCTTAGCAGATTTCTGAACCGAATCATTGTTGATGCATCAGAGGTTGTGTTTCTAATGGTCTGTGTGAATCAGTTCCTCTCCAATGCTCTCCTTGACTCACTGTCTTGCATCTACTTTTAAATATTTCAGGTCTTGAGTAACATTAATGTCTAAGACATCTTTAAATGAAATGCTTCAAATGCCTCTACTGCTTCCTTTCCTCTACTGTGACTCTGCTTCTTCCAAGAAGCAAAAACACAAACACAAACACACACAAAAAACCTCACTTGTGCTTCTTTTTTTATTTTAAAGAGAAAAAAGAAAAAAACAGAAAAATCAGGAAGCAAACAAATCTAAAAAACAACAACAAAAGCAAAATGACAACAAAGAACCCAACAATAGCTTTATAGGTTTTCAAAACAAAATAATAGGTATTTAACAATGGCTGTTATACTGCATATTGTTGTCTTCAAAATAGTTGCTCAGGTTACTAGGTACAGGAATAAAACAAAACAATAAAATGGAACAAAACATTGGATTTCAAAAATAAGACAGAAGGAAATTCCCCACAGTTGCCACAATGCACATTGCCATCCTCCAAACAGATGCCCAGACCACCAACCCCAGGCCTGCAAAGTCTATCAAACAATACAAGCATCAAGTTGTTCCTTTCACCTCACTTGCTATCATCTCACCCTGAGTCCTCTGAATCAGCCAGTTGCTTACCAGAAGTGGAGGGAGGATGTTTTTCTGGTTTCCCAGCCCACGCACCAGCTGGCTCACAAGAAGGAATGATATATCTTCTTGCTGAGTCTCTTCCCAATCCCCATGATGGAGCGTGGCTCACCTCACTTGGACTTCTAAAAATTTAACTTACTTACTAATTCATTTCTTTCCTTTTCTAACACATGATCAGTTAAATTGAGTGTCTTCCTTCCATTATTTTCTCTATGCCTTATGGTCAAGAAAATGGTTGTTCTAGTATGTACCTGTAGCTCTTATGCATAAAGGTCCCCCTTAATAAGGGATATACAGTAAAAAAAAGGCTAGGGTTACCAAAAGCTACACTGGTCAGACAAATCTACTTTCTCCTATCCATGTTGGATAGACCCACATGAGAGATACTATGCTATCCATCCCCAATCTAGGTCTAATGTTTGATCATCGTTCCATCTGGCTCTTCACTTATATTTTTCATTACTGCTATACCATCTTTTAGAATGTCAAGTCCCTAAATTTCTCTGACATGTGCTTTCAAGGCACAGATGAAGCCTGCTTACCACCTGCATTAATGCTCTATTTCTGAATCTAACCCATCTAACAGCTGCTTGAATATTTTATATTTATCCACCTGGCTTTCCCCTGTCAAATCTGTCTGAATTTTTTGTGACCACTTGACATAACTACACCAGTCCTGAAAAAGTTGCTCCAACTACTCTTTCTGTGGATTCTTCAATAGCATCTGTAAAAACACCCTCTCTGTTTTCTCCTGCATCAGTTTTCTTTGAGGCAGGTGAGAAAGGGGTAATTTCAGTCAAAGATCTCATTTCTTTTCATTTGTTTTTACTGGGCCCAGACAGTACTCTTGAATTAGTAAGTTAAAACATCTTTACCTTTTTTAAATCCCCTCTTTGCAAAAAAAAATTGGACCTTAATGCACCTCCTCTTCCTTTCGTGTTTATCCATCTTGACTTCCAAGAGCTCACGTTGACCTTCCTAGAAGTGCTGTTCTTCCAGTAAATGTTAATTCTGCTTCCCAAGAAAAATGTACTCTCCTTCCAGCTAATCCTCTTGTCTTCTTGTGTCATTTTCAAGCCTCCTCTATTTTTACAGTCAAATTGAAGAATATCTTTCAAATTGCTCCAGTTTTTCCTTATTACCCAAGGAAACTTCATTGCTGGGATGGAGAGTCCAGGTACAAATCTTTGAGTTGTTTTCTGACCCAACCCAAGAACATTGCATATCCTTATCTTAAAAACTTCCATTTCTGTCTATAAGTTTAATAACATGTACCATCTTGTTATGGGTATGATTTACAATTTGGTTCTCTAAACTTTAAAGCCATAGTCAAAACTTATGTAACAAATCCAGAGCTACTTGAGAACACATGCAGGGCTACTTGAGTCTGCAAACAAGCTATATGAATAAATAGTTGTATTACGATTTTCTCTTTTGAGCTCAAAATGATATTAAACAGAATAAAATCTCCATTTCTTTCATAGATCTTTGCAATACTTCCTAGTTTATTTCCCTACCATTATGTTTATCCCCAATAGTACATTTTTGGCAGAGTGACATTTTAAGAACTTATATAAGATCAAAGAATATCATCAAGGGAGTAAAAAAGCTCATAGAATAAGAGAAAAATGTTTACAAATCATATGTTTTATAAGGGCCAAGTATCCCAAGTACTTAAATAACTCATAAATTAATGATAAAAATTTAACAACCCAATTTTTTATTAGTACACATCTGTCGTACATAATGGTTCCATTTCTCATGGGAAGTTGGTACACATACACAATGTATCTTGGTTCTTTTTTTATCACCTTCCTCTTTCTCTTCCTCCCCTCTCCTTCATCTCTTGGTCCTGATACCACTTACAAAAAGTCTATGTCTTTCATGTTATTCATTTTTAATTTTGTTCTTTATATGTCTTGGGTGTCCCATATAAGAGAAACTATATGATACTTAAACTTGTGTGTATAATTTATTTCACTTAATGTTGTGGTCTTAAGGTCCATCCATTTTCCTACAACTGACTCAAGTTTATCCTTATTAATGCAGAGTAGTACTCCACTGTATATAAATACCACATTTTGTTTATCAATTATTTATTGATGATCATATAGGCCACTTCCAAGATTTAGATATTGGGAATTATGCTGCTCTAAGCATGGATATGCTGTTATCATTACAATATGATGCATTTAACTCTTTCAAGAAGATACTAGAAGAGGAATAGCTAGGTCAAATGAAAATTCTTGTTTTTATTTTATGAAGAATTTCCATAGTGATTGTATTAGTTTACATTCTCGTCAACAATGTAGAAAGGTTCCTTTTTCTTGGCAGCCTTCCCAGAATTTGTTATTATTTAATTTCTTGATGATATTTATTCCTTCTGGAGTAAGAGCAACTCTCAAAAAGAATGGCTATCATCAAATCTTGGAAAAAACCCAAGTGCCCATCAATCAAGGAATGGATAAAAAAGGTGTGGTATTATACAATGGAGTACTACTCAGCTATCAAGAAAGACTGCATCGAGACTTTTATAAGTAAATGGACATGACTTGAGACCATACTCATAAGTGAGATAAATCAAACCCACGTGTGTAAATACTGTATTGTCTCCCTTGTGTAAGAAACTGAAACAGTATATATGATCCAAAATCTACAATAAATGCTGTGTAAGGGTAAGAAACTGCTCAAAGAGCAAAAGTAATCGGGAAAGGGAAAAGGAGGAAAGAAGAGGGAAAAGGAAAAAGACATAAATCTGTATATATGTATATGTAAGATAGCTAAAATGACTATACTGCTGAATGTATTAGTTATTGAGAAAGAACGGTTAATATTCATGATTAGATCAATTTTACATGTCTATATCTGTTAATGCAAACAACCATGTTGAAGGTAACAATATACAATGTTACAACCATTGTCAAGTTCCTATCATCTTGTTTTGTAAACCTATAATGTTACTGTTTTGGATTTGCTGTTGTCCTGTGTCTGTCTCTTTTGCTTTTTGCCTTTCTTTTCTGTGTCCTTTTTCTCTTAAAAAAAAAAAAAAGAATGGTTATCATCAAAAATCTTGTTGTTACTGTTTTGTTTTGTTTTGTTTTTTCAGATAGAGTCCCACAGTGTAGTCCAGGCTGGTTTTGACTGATTAGGTAAGCCTGGAACCCGCAGAGATCCTTCCACAGCTTCCAAAGTGCTGGAATTACATGCCCCATCACATCTCTCTAAAAATCTTCTTTTAATTTTCATTACTCTAATGGACAGAGATGTTCAACATGTCTTCATGTATTTATTGCCCATTTGTAATTCTTCTCCTGAGAACTGTCTATTCATTTCAGTTTCCCATTTTTTGATTAAGCCTTTTGTTTTGGGGGCATCTATGTTTGTTTGTTTGTTTGTTTATGTATTCTAGATATTAGTCCTCCTGCCAAGGTATTGCTGGCAAAAAGTTTTCCCATTCTGCAATTTGTCTCTTCACTCTATTGGTTATTTCCTTTGCTACACAGAAGAGTTTAAATTTTATATGACCTTATTTGTTGGTTCTTGGCATCATTTCTTGTATAATTGGGGTTCAAAAAGTCCTTGTCCATGCCTGTGCCTTCAAGAGTTTTACGTATTTTATTGTTCAGCTGATTAAGTGTTTCTATGTCAGTGTTTAGATATCTGATCCATTTTTTAGTTTAATACGTGGTGAGTGATATGGGTCTAGATTCAATCTTCTGTATATGAATAGCCAATTTTTCCAGCACTATTTGTTAAGAGGTTATTTTTGCTCCAATATAAATTTTTGACCCCTTTGTCAAGTAGTGGGAGCTAGGTGCCTATAATCTCAGCACTAGGGAGGCTCAGGCAGAAGTATTACCATGACTTCCACACGAGCCTGGGCTACATAGTGAGTTCAAGGCCAGCCTAAACTACATAGCAAGACCCTATCTCAGAAAAAAAAAAAGATCCAGTCATTAAATGTTCCTAGAGTTGTTTCTGCATCCTCTTTTCTGTTCTATTGATTCACATGTCTGCGTTTTTGCCAGTATTATGCTATTTTTACAACTGTAACTTTGTAGTATAATTTGAAGTCCAGGGTTGTGATGCCTCCTGCCTTGCTCTTGTTGCCAAGAATTGCTTTTGCTATCTAGATCTCTTGTGGTCCCATATGAATTGTAGGACTGTTTTCTCTACTTTTGTGAAGAATACTAATAGTATTTTGATTGGGATTACATTAAACTCATATGTTAATTTTGGAATTATGGCAATTTTGACTATATTGAGCCTGTCTATCCAAAAACAGGGTATCTTTCCATTTTCTAATGTCCTCTTCACTTTTCTTTTTCAGCGTATAGTAATTTTCATTGAGGAAATCTTTAACTTCCTTGGTTAGGTAAATACATATTTCATTTTTCTTAGTGCTATTGTGAAAGACACTGTTTCCCTAATTTCTTTCTCAGTGATTTTATTACTTGTGTACAGGAACACTATTGATTTTGTATTCTCCTTGTACATTGCTGAACTTGGTTATCAATTCTAAGAGTATTTTGGTGAAATGCTTTGGGTCTTCTATGCAGAGAATCATATCATGCAAATAGTAATAATTTGACTTTTTCATTTCCTATATATATCCCTTGTCTTTCTTTTGTCTGATTGCTCTAATGTTTCAAGAACAATACTGAACAGGAGTGGTGACAGCAGGCATCCTTGTCTTATTACTGATTTTAGAAGAAAGCTTTCAGTTTTTCCTCACTTAATATGATGTGGCCATTTATTCCTCAGAGGTGACTTTTATCAGATTGTGATAATGCACTTTTTTCTTTTTTTGATTTTTTTATCATAAATGAATGTTAGATTTTGTCAAAGGCTTTTTCTGCATCAATTGAGATAATTATGTTATTTTTGTCCTTGCCTCTGTTTATGCAGTGTATTACATTTACTGATATGCATAGATTGAACCATCCCTGCATTCCTAGGATGAATCCCACTTGGCCATAATGTGTGATATTTTTGATTACTTGTTGCATTTTACTTACCAGTATCTTGTGAGGATTTTTGCATCTGTGTTCATTAAACAGATTGGTCTGCAGTTCCTTTTCTTGGTTAGGTTCCTTTCTGGCTTTGAATTAGGGTAATGCTAGCCTCTGGGAATGACTTCTGGAGTATTTCTCCCCTTTCAATTTCATTAAAGAGTATGAGGAGTATTGGAATTAGATCTACCCTGAAGTTCTTGTAGAATACATCCGTGAATTCATCAGGACCTGGAATTTTCTTTATTGGTAGTTTTTTTTAATTACTTCAATTTCATTCCCTCATTTTGAATTGTTAATGCTTCTCATATCTTTTTGGTTTAGTTTTGGTTATTCACATGTATCTGGAAATCTAGCTGTTAGTCTGAATTCTCCAATTTATTGGAGTATAGGTTCTCAAAATAGTAAATGATCTTCTGAATTTAGGCAATGTCTGTTATGATTTCACTTTTTTCACTTGTAATTGCATTGGTTTGGGTCTTTTCATTCCTTTTTTCAGTAAGCTTGGTCAGGGGTTTGTCTATTTTGTTAGACAGTTCTTTGATTCTAGATTCAACCAGCCCTAAAAAAGTCCCACCGATGACCCCATGAGGCCTTGGGGGTCATCTAGAGCCAAATCATAACATCAGATCTTCAATATAAATTTTGTCTCCTGGGTTTCTGTTTGAAACCTTTTCATGGATTCTTAATTCTTTTCTAACTTGATCCTTCATGTTTTGTATCATTTTGTTTAGCTCAGCTAGCACTTTATTAGTGTCCTCTGTAAACTCCCTGACCATTTAGTTTGTTACTTGCCTTATCTGCTTAATTATACCTTCTGTAAGCCTGCCCAGCACCTTATTAATGTGTTTTTAATTCTTTTATTATGCTTTTTGAATAATTTGTGTAACTTTTGTTTTGTTCATCTGTATGTCCCGTAGTTTGACTGTGGGGGAGTTGGAAGTTTTTGGAAGAATTTTTTTCCCTTGTTTTTTCATATTCTTGTTTTGTTTGTTTGTTTTGCTTTGTGCTTAGTATTGTGGTGGTTATAGTGGGAAAGACTTTGTATTTTGCTTTTGTTTTTGTTTTTGCTTTTATTTTGAGACAGAGTCTTGCTACACAGTTCAGGTTGGCCTTGAACTCACTGTGTAGCTCAGGCTGGCCTCAAACTCACAGCAATTCTCTTGCCTCAGCCTCCTGAGTGCTGGAATTACAGAATGGTGCCACCCTGCCCAGAGAAAATTTGTTGCTAGTGTGGAGATCCTTTTTGCTAGTGTCTGCTTTTAGTGATACACTTTAGGATGGCTGACTATAATCCTTTGCCTCTGTTCCAAGATCCAACCACCTCTGTTAACTGAGGGATGAAGACATAGTGTAACAGGCCTAGAACCAGTGTTTTGGGAATTGATCACAGTACTATTAGTGTCACAAAGGTAATGCAGGTATTGGCAAATAAAGAAAACGTATTAATAGCAATAACTATGCTACCCTGGCAATAGCAAGTAATCAGCAACAGTAATATCATTGTCATGATTTCTAAATTCTCCCAAAACAAAAATTTGTGGTTGTAGAAGCTGGTAAAACTGCCCAAAGCCTATGACATCAGCTACATAAAATGTGTGACATAATTTGTGATTCTGTTTGTTCTATGAGGAGAGTCAGTGTGCACATGCTTGATCTGATTACGCTGGGAGAGATCAAAGAAAGAACGGCTGTGAGACAGCACAGTATGATGTGCCTGTTACTGCTGCTCAGCCCAACCTCAGGGCTTCAGCTTTGTGCCAGAAAGGTGCAATAAAGAACAGAGCTCCCTGTAAACTGCAAAGAACATTTGCTTTGGCGTCCAAGAGGAGAGCAAGCCAGCAGAGAAGGGTAGGAAGGCAGCCACTGAGAACTGAACTAAAGAACAAACATGAACATGCCCATGTTGGAAGTCATGGGAATGTGAGGGCAGTGAGAACCACATAGCTGGTATCAAGAGGCAAATGAGGATGCCAGGAAGCCAGGGAGGCACCCTCTGAAGCAGACACCTAAATATCTATGAAGGATCAAGTCCGGGATCTCCATACTTTCCTGATAAACACTGAATCGCACACTGTCAGAATTGTGGGTTATAAGGATAACATAGAGTACAGTGTTCATATTCCCTTCTTCAGTTGAGGAAAATATCCTGTTTTTAATCCTGAGATGATTTATTAACCATATATGACATAAATTAAGTGGCAGCAACACTGAAGATAAAAGCTATCTATCCATGGACATTTTAGTGTTTGTTCATCTGGCAAAAGAAAATGCTTACCTGTAAACAAACCCAGGTGGAAAAGAGCATAAAGCTGATTTAGGTTTAGACTATGTAATAAGGAGAAAAATTACTGAGTCAGGAAAGGAAAAAGCTTGGAGGAATGAGAAAGTGAAGTTCCACAAAGAAATTAAAAGCTACTTGGAAACAATGACAAATTTTGTGATATGGAAAGAGTTGTTTTGAGTTTGAAAAGACAATACTCTAAGACACAAGCATGCACACACACACACACCCCCATAATAATGAATAATTATCACAAGTGAAAGTTATTTTCAGAAAGTAAACAGAACATGATGTAGCAATTTGCCAGAAACACTGAGGTAACAAAATCTAGGGCTTCTTAGGATGGGGGTTAGACATGTTTCAGGTTGCTAAGAGGAGTCTAATGGTGGCTCATACAGGTTTGAATTTCCAGAACAGCTGTTGCATGGCCTTCACTGTCAAGCCATCTTGTAGACTCCACCTGCTTAACTTATCTACTTGAAACATGATAAAACCTTCATTACCCTCCCATGTCTTATTAAATCAACTCTGAACTCTGCCTATTCAAAACTCCTTCTTCGGCATACCTAGTGCACCCTCCTCTCAGGCTTGTCTCTCCACTGTCCTGACTCTGGGCCTTTGCTCAACATGCTGCTTTGGTCTGAAATATATATTGTCTCCTGTCTGGTTAACCAAATGCCACCCTTCTGTCAAGGTCAGGCTTATGTTTTAATTCTAACATGGGGCATGATCATCGCCTTTTGCTGAATTCATAAAACACAAGCAATCATATTCTGTCGTCTATTATTCACAATTGTTTGTACATGTATTAATGCCAGGAAATAAAAAAGAAAGAAGAAATTAATAAAAAATGGAAGTCAAGAGGGGACCCTAACTGTGGCGTGCAATTTGGTGGTGGGTATTGCTGGAACGTAGAGGAATACAGTAGAATTGTCCAAGGAGTTGTTGGTGCAGGAAAGGAAACAGAATTGTTTATGATGAGCACCCTGCTTTTTGTGTCACTAAAAATACCTCTTAAGTGTCTGGCAACATGAAGAATAAGAAATTTACCATGTGGAAGTTCCAGATAAGAGAAGTTCACTGTGCAAATTCTTGGGCCCTACTCCGGATCTACTGAATCAGAAAGTCTAGGATAGGACTCAACAATCCGTGTTTTAATCATATTCTAGGTGATTCAGTTACATGGCAATGTTAACAAGCCAGTGCTTCAGAACACAGAAACTATGTTAAAAATTTACTATGTCAAACTGTTTCTATAATAAATAACATACTTCCTGTCCTTTTATAACAGAATGTACTAAACATAAAGTACTTTTTTCTTTGGTGTCAGTCACCATGGTGAGCATTGCTTCTTGCTGCACCATTTAACAGGCCCCATACCAGACGGAAAGATGGGGCCTCACACTGCCAGGGCAATAGTACGCCTGGTTACCTCATTCTGGCAACTAATGGTAACTGGCAATGTGGGTTCACCCAGCCCTGATCGCTATCTAAAGCAATTATGGAGCAGTTCTTTAGCTTGGGACGTTATAACAGTATAATGGGTCGGGGATTTAGCTCAGCAGCATAAGCACATGCTTGGCAATCCCCCCCCAAAAAAAAAAAAAAAAAGAACAATACAATAACCAATTGAAACTGGCTTAATTTTGGTATTCAAAAAATCCAAAATGTTCACTAATCACACACCCATCTAATACTGGTGATATAGGGGAATGAAACTCCCGACCTACTATATGTCCAGTACAAATTCGTGTTTTCTAAACTCGAAGAATGAATTTTAGGAACAACGGAGGTTAAGAACAGAAATATTAAAAAAAAAAAAAAAAAAGAACAGAAATATTTATTGAGAGAAAGAAAGCTTCTGTCTGAGAGAGAGACAGAAGGGGTCCTGAGTGGGTTGCCAAAAGTTCCTAAAATTCATTCTTCGATTTTAGAGAACACGAACTCATACTGGACATATAGTAGGTTGGGAGTTTCATTCCCCTATATCATTTGGAGGTCTTCCAACTGAGATTAATCCCCTATATCAAAACCAAACTGAATTTCCATAGACCTGAGAATGGATGCACAGAAAATTTTGACAAATATTGCCAAAATGCTTCTCAGAAGAGTTTTACTAATATTTCAAGAAATCTAAATGGTGTCTATTTTCTCATAGCTTCACTAACAGAAACAGAAATTTCTTTTTGCCATGAGATCTTTGGGTTTTATGACATCTTCACATAACAGACACCATTAGAAGAACTTCAGTCATCTCTGTAGATGAGAAATAAAATGGGTCATAGATCTAAAAGTAAAATACAAAACTATAAAACTGCTGTAAGATACACAGGAGAAACCTTAGATAATCTTTGGTTTATGATGACTTTGAAATGTAACATTAAAAGTACAATCTGTGCAAGACATCATTTAAATATAAAAATTTCTGCTCTGTGAAAGACACGGTTGATAGAATTAAAAAAAAAGCCCCATACTGGGAGAAAATATTTGCAAAATACATAATTAATGAAAGACAAGTTTCCAAAATACACAAAGTCCTCTTAACCTCAACAACAACAAAATACAAACAACTCCACCGAAAAATAAACAAAACATTTGAACAGTCATGTCTCTGAGGAACATATACAAATCTTAAATAAGCATATGAAAAGGTCGTATGTTTTAATGAAAATTAAAACAACAATGTTAACATTACACACCTATTAGAAGGGTTAAAATTCCCAAACAGTGACAATGTCAAATTCTAGTGAGAAAATCGGGCATGATGGTGCGTACTTGTAATCCCAGAACTGAAAGACTGAGGCAAGAGGACTGCTTTGAGTTTGAGGCAAACTTGGCTACATAATGAGTCCAGGCCAGCCTGAACTACATAGCGAGACCCTGCCTCAAAAAAAAAAAAAAAAAAAAAAAGGGGCTGGGGATTTACCTCAGTGACCTAA
>RJWM01010269.1:54129-64522 GCA_004363535.1 Dasyprocta punctata
AAAAAAAAAAAAAAAAAAAAATCTCAAAAATACTTTTATCATCTTACCCAGAAATTGCTCTCCTTTCATATTTACCAAAAAGAGTTGAAAACTTATGTTCATACAAAATCACGAACACAAATGTTTATAGTAGTTTTATTCGTGATTGCTAAAACTTGGAGGTAACCAAGATGTCCTTCAATATGCAAATGAATAAACAAATGTGGCATATCCAGAAGATATGTTATTCATGGTAAAAAGAAACAGACTGTAGTACATTCAAACAATGGTATGCTACTCAGTGATAAAAAAAAAGAAATGAATTAAAAAATAATGAATAGACACAGAGAAACCTAAAATGCATATTACTAAGCAAAAGAAGATAATCAGAAATAGCTATATATCATATGATCCCCCACTACATGGCATTCTGGAAAACGCAAAACTATGGAGATAGTAAAATAAAATTAGTGGTTGTTAAGGATTACAGAGACAAGGAAAAAAGATGAATAAGTAAAGCAAAGGGGATCTTTAGGGCAATGAAACTATCGTGCACAATACTCTGATGGTAAATGTAAGACATTATGGATTTGTCAAACCCACAGAATTGGGTACAACACAAACAGTAAAGCTTAATATAAACAATGGACTTGAATAGTATCTCAATGTAGTTTCATGAATTACAACAAATGTACTAAACTAATATGAGATGTTAGTAACAGGGCAAATTGTAGGGGTACAGTGAGTGGATATATATATCTTTAGGTAGTTTCTATCCAATTTTTCTGTAAACATAAAATGCTCTAAAACAGGCATACCTAATCTGCAGGCCCACTTTTTCCTTCTATTTTTTTAATAAAGAGGAATTGCCTGGGTCCCCCCAAAAAATGTATGATAGAGTTAATATATATGTTAAGAAAAACTCTTCCTCCACCTTTGTTTTTCAAGACGGGGTCTTGCTATGTAGCTCAGACTGGCCTTGAATTCTTTATATAACACAGACTGTCCTTCAACTCATAGCAATCTTCCTACCTCAGTCTCTCAAGTGTTGAGATTGCAGGTGTGTGCCATCACACATGGCAGAAAACTTCCTTTGAAAAGTGTATTTTCTTATAACACTTTTAAAAAGAGCACAGAAGTCTAAAATATGAAGTCAATCATTTTTTAAAGTAAAAATCAGAATGGACTATATAACAAAATGCTTCTTTCTTTGTTAAGAAATGGGGCAGGGGGGACACATCCAGGTATACTCAGCTACCTCATCTTTGACAAATGAAGTCAAACACCTTTGCTGGAGTAAAGACAGACATTTTAGCTAATGGTGCTGGGAAAACTGGTTACCCACATGCTGAAGATTGAACCTGGACCTGGATCTCTTACCATGCACTAGACTAAAATTGAAATGAAGCAAAGATCTAAATATTAAAGCAGAAACACTAATTCTGCTGGAAGATAGAATTGGTAAAACTCTTAAAGACATAGATATAAGCAAAGACTTTACAAACAAACCCTGATCTCACAGGAAACACTAGAAAGAATCAACAACTGGAACCACATCAAACAGCAAAGGAAATCACCAACAGAATGGAGAGAGAATCTACAGAATGGGAAAAAAATGTTGCCAGCTACTCCTCAAAGGACTAACATCTAGAATATATAAAGAATTAAAAAACAAAATCAAACCCCCTAAAATTTAAAGACCCAACTCAAAAATGGGCTTCTGAAATGAAGAGATACTTCTCAGATGAAGAAGCACAAACAGCCAATAAGCACATGAAAAAGCTCAACATGGCTGGCCATTACAGTAATTCATATTAAATACTGAGATTCCACCTCATACAGAAAGAATGGCTATCATCAACCATCAACAAATAACAAATGCAGGTGAGGCACCAGGGACAAAAGAATTTTTCTCCATTGTTGGTGGAGTATAAATTGTTACAACCACTATGGAAATCAGTATGGAGATTCCTCAAAAAACTAAAACTAGAGGTTCCATTTGACTAGGTATCTTCCTGAAAGAGTTAAAGCCACCATACCATAATGATATATGTATACCCATGTTGATAACAGCACAATTTATAACAGCTAAATCTTGAAAACACTCCATATACCCATCGACAGATGAACAGATAAACGAAGTATATTTATACATAATGGAGTACTATTCTGCCATAAAGAAGGGTAAACTTGAGACACTTTCAGGTAAATGGATGCACCTCGAGACCATAATTTCAAGTGAAATAATTAAATAAATAAAACAAGTTTAAATATTGCATTGTTTCTCTCCTGTGAGAAACCTAAAGTATGAATAAGGAGCAACATAGAGTACAGATATTGAAATTAGAACTTTTTCAAACGGGAAATGGAACAAGAGATAGGGCAGAGGGGAGGGAAGAAAGAGAAAAGGGATTTAAAGAAAATAATAATTGAAGAAAAAAGTGGAAACAGAGCTTTTGCAAATGGGGAAGGGAAGAAGGATTGGAGGAAAGGGAGCAGAAAAGAACAAAAAAAGAATTAGATGTGTTATGCACATGTACAGATTCCCCATAATGAATATGGTCATTATGTACTGAAAATATGTACTAGTTTAAAGAAAAAAAGAAAGAAAGAAAAAAAAAGAAATGGCAGTAGGTCTCTCAATGTTGCCCACACTGACCTCAAGCTCCTGAACTCAAGTGATTGTCCTGCCTTAGTTTCCCCAATATCTTGGACTATAGCACGTGAAACCATGCACAGCTAAAATAGTTTTTATAGTAGAAAAGTACATGCGTAGAAAATAACAAAATCCATTTCACAAAAACACAAACAAGATGCTTAACACACCAGAGCCATGATCTGTTAGGACAATGGTAATAGGATTGGAGTATGGTGATAAAATGTAATTAACAAAATGTAAGAGGGAATATGAGTAATTTCTCTTGTGAACTTGAAGTCCAAAAAATAAAAAATAAAAAATAATTGTTAATATGGACAGGAAAACTCGAAAAACTGCCCCATCTTGGAGCAGAGTAAGGAGGCATGATGATCTGGATGGAGTTTAAAACAAAACAAAAAGGGACATCACTGTAAAAACTAGTAAAATCCAAATTAAAGTCTGGAGTCAGTTAACAGGAGTGTGTCAGCCGGGCGTGGTGGCGCACGCCTTTAATCCCAGCACTCGGGAGGCTGAGGTAGGCGGAGCGTTGTGAGTTCGAGGCCGGCTTGGGCTACAACGCGAGTGCAAGGCTGGCCTGAGCTACATAGTGTGATCCTCCCTCAAAAAACCAGGGCCAGGAGTTTGGCTCAGCAGCTAAAGCGACTGTCTGGCAGGTGCGAGGCTGTGAGTTTGATCCCTGGTGCCGGAAAAAACAAAAAACAAAAAACAGCAGTGTGTCAATGTTGATTTCTTAGTTGGGACAAATGTACCTTGATGACATAAGATACTAACAAAAAGGGGAGATGTATACAGAAACTCTTGGTACCAACTTTGCAACTTTCTGGTAAATATAACGCTATTCTAAAATAAAAAGTTTTGAAAAGTACTCTAACTTATCAGGTGCTTACAATGTAATTTTAAAAGTCAGACTGGAAAGGAGACTCAGTAGAAAAGAAGAAAAATGCGTTGATCATTTTCACACCGATTATTGTACACTTTCCTTTGAAAAGTAGTTCTATGATGATGTTACTGAAATATAAATGAGCAAAAGAAACAAGAGTAAAGGAGTAAGAAACAAGGTCAAAGACTAGGGTGAAGGCTAAGGAAGCTAGCAAGGGAGTTCAGAGCTGCCGAGCAAGTACAGCAAGCTCACAGTGGGGCAGAGCAAACACCCTGCTCAGCCTCTCCCATCCACTCCTACCTTCCCAACAATGTGACCCAGTTGGCACTTGATCCAGAAAGACATTTAGAAGTTTAATGAAAGTGAGTAAAGTCTGGACACGTGGTATCTTTTTTCTCTCCAGATCCAGGATTGATCAGAGCTGTCTGGGTCAAATCTGGTCACTAGTGAGTGGGGAGAGGATGAGCAATTCAAGGAAAATTTCAAGTAAGACTTCCTTGCCCTTTTCCCACCAGAAGGTAAAAGGTGTTCAGAAGTATATATGCAGCAGCAGCATGTTTCCTTTCATGAATGGTGGTGCTGATTCATATTCAAAAGCTACTTGGAAAAAAACAATTATTTCCACTGTAAGCACTGATTTTAAAAGCTCTGTGTAGCATAGCTTCAAACACTAGTCTAGTTAAGTTAAATTAAAAATCTAGCTTACATTGTCTTTCATATTAAAAACACAACTACATAAAGTTAACATTTTAAAAACCTTAACTTGTTCTACTATCATATTAATCCAGTGAATCATATACAATAGTTATTGTTTCCATTTTATAACTGAGAAAGAATGAAAATCTGAGTAAGAAAATACTCGGACATATACTAGGTAATCCAAGTTATCTGGTGTTATGGTTTATGTTCCTGTGGCCCTGCCAAGTCTCATGCAATCATGGCATGGACGCAGCTGAGTCTAGCATTCATGATTGGTTTGTTGTCTGGTGCTGGGATTGATGGTGTGAGTGTGGCCCCACCCAGGGGTGGAGCCCATATACAGCATAAGGGCAGGAAGAAGGCATGTCTTTCCCCTCTTGCCCGTTTTGCACCTTGCTGTTTTGTGGCTGCCATGAATGGCTGCCCTGCCACACCACCCTGCCTTGCAGCCAGGTGAATATGGACTGAAACCTCCAAGAACTGTAAGAAATAAACCTTTCCTTCCCTAATTTTGGGCATCAGGTATTCTGTCTCATTAATGAGAGAAAAGTAACTAAGATACCTGGCATTAGTTCTTGACCCTATCCACTGTTCCACATGACTTTTATTGAAGTCACTGCATACTCTCAGCCTGCCTGGTACTGCCAGCCCCTCTTATACGCTCAAGTCAGCTTAATGGAGTAAAGGTAGATCAGGAAACCTTTTGGACTGGTTATGCCTTTCAGCAAGCTAGCATAACCTTTATAGCTCTCCCTGTCTCCATCATGTGCTATCAAGCAGTAGTCTTTTTCATAGCCTTACAAAATGCAATGGTCTTTTTTACATACACACACACACACACACACACACACACACACACACAAACTTCTATGGAACTCAGTTCACAAAAAGCTCTGAGTTCCAGAGATGGTAAAGTTTTTTTTTACATGGCATTTAAAACTTCTCCAACAAAATGATATAAAGTCTGTGATTCTGACATTTACTTTAAAATAAACCAGAAGTGGGTAGAGAAAGGGCTATCTGTAAACTAAGAGTGGTCATATATATTTAGGAAATGACATATATACACAAGGAATGAGAATAGTTTTACAAATGCTGGGGCTAAGTTACGGGTATGTAAGACTTCATTATATAATTTCCTCTACTTTTATACGTTTGATTTTTTTTTTTTGAGACAAGGTCTCACTCTGTAATGCAGGCTGGCCTTGAACTCACAGTGATCCCCCTACCTCAGCCTCCTGAGTGCTGGGATGTTTCAAATTTTGTAGACTAAAAAGTTAATAAATTAACATACTAATGCAGTAAAGACTAGAATCTGGTAGAAAAATTTTCTAACATCTGAAAAACAACTATAGTCACTTAGGTTAAGCTAATCCATTTTAATATATAGACCTTAAAATATTGTTATTCAAACAAAATAGAAACTTATTTATTTCTCTATGATATAATGGTTTAGGGTGGGCATTCCAGGCTTGAAGAGCAGAGAGCATGCTCCATGAAGTTGTTCTGGGACTCAGCAAAACAAAATTTCTGCCATCTTCAACACATAGTTACTCTGTTTGCCACCAATGTGGTCCAAAAGTAGGAGAAAAGGAGCACAATGCCCAGTATCTTTAAAGTGCAGTCCAGAAGAGTACATAATATTGCTTCTCTGCACATTCATTTAGCAACAGCTTAGTCACATAAAACACTTAACAGCAAGGAAAAATGGTGAAGGACTGGGAATGTAGGTTAGTGGTAAAGCACTTGCCTAATATGTCCAAGAACCCTAGGTTCAACCCCCATCACCACACACACACACACACACACACACACACACACACACAAAAGGGTCAATGTGGCATGTGGCTTAATGAATGTTATAGTTTGGATATATGATGTCTCTCAAAGGCCCATACGTTAAAAGCTTGGTCCTCAGCTTGGTGCAATCAGAAGGTGTATTGGTCAGCTTTTTATTATTGTGACAAAACACCTGATAAAGTTAACTTTGGGAGCCACAGCTGTCATCCCCGGCCTCAGGAGGCTGAGCTAGGAGGATTGCTGCAAGCTCAAGGCCAGCCTAGAGTACATAACGAGACCCTGCCTCAAAAAAGCAAATAATAACAATAAAAACAAAAATCAATTTAAGAAAGGAAAGGTTTATTCTGACTCATGATTTCAAAAGTTTCTGTCTATGGTAAACTAGTTTCATTGCTTTGAGTCTAAGGTGAGTTAACGCAAAATATCATAGCAGAAGGACACAGCAGAACAAAGCTTCTGGGAAGCAAAGAGAAGGAAAGAGCTAGAGAGGAAAAGGCTGGGAACAAGATATACCCTTGGAAGGCCATGTTCCCATTGACCTACTTCCTCCAGCTAGGCTCCATCTCCTAATAGCCCATTCAGGTATGAACCCATCAATGGGTTAATCCATCAATGAAGTTAGTGCCCTCTTAATCCAATCATTTCTCTGGGTCCCACCTCTGAACATTCCTACATTAAGGATCAAGCCTTCAACACATAAGCCCATGAGTGAGGGGACATTAAATTTAAACTGTAAGAGGAAATGGTGGGAACTTTAAGAAGTGGCGCCTGGAGGAGCTCTTAAGGCTATTGAGGATGTGCCTTTGAGGAGAATTGTGGAACTTGCATCTGTTCCTGATTCTCTTTCTCTTTTGCTTCCTAGCCATTAGGTGAGCAGTCTTGCACCAATACACACTTTATTCATGATTTGCCACTTCACCATGAGTCCAAGCCACATGGCCAAACATAGACTAACCTTCTAAAATTGTGAGCCAAAATAAACCTTTTCTCTTTACAAATTGATTATCATGGGTATTTATTATAGCTTCAGAAACTTGACTAAAACATGAGCATGTCCCACTTATAGCTGAAGGTAAAGAAAGCACAAATTTTAGTTATCTCTGCTGTAACAACCTAATAGATTGAGCCATCAACATGGGCAAAAATCAGTTTATCATGATTTTTAAACTTAAATATTTAAGTCTCTCACTTTCATGAGTCTCTTCCAAAGCACTATGTATTACCAAATTTTGTACAGTGAATTACTTTTAACATACCAGTTTAAACCAATAAACTTATTATCTCACACTATTTCTGAGAGTCAGGAATCCTGAAGGAATTTTATCGGGTGATTGTGGCATGGGCTAACTCAAGAGATTGCAATGAAGTTGTCAGCCAGGGCTATAATTATTTGAAGGACTGACCAGGGATAAAGGAACCACTTCAAAAATGGTTCATTTATATGGCTATAAGCTAAAGTCCTCAGTTTCTCACCATATGGGCTTCTCCATAGGGCTGTCTGAATGTATTTACAACACGGTGCCTGAATTTTCCCTGAGTAAATGAAGAGAGAGAGGTAGAATTCACATTTTTTTATATGCTAGCCCCAGAAGTGACACACTGTCACTTCTACTGTATTCTATTGGTTTTACAGACCAACCTTAATAATACAATATGTAAGAGAAACTACACACGGAAAATTAGAGTTGCAAACTTTCACAGATATGAATGGATCTTTCACTGTGAACATTCATGACTGTGAACAAATCATGGAAGTAGTTCACATGTCTGCCAGACATTGTCACAATTGTGCTGCTGTTCACTCACTATACAGTGCGTGTTTTTGTTTTTTTATACTTCAGGTTGTATAACTGTGTCAAAGGTATAAAGATTCACTTGGTCAGACTTACGAATGACTCCAATTTATGGACATCCTCCTGGACTGGAACTCATTCATAAATCAAGGACTTACTCTACTATGACAATTGGGAAAAATATTCATAATTGGAAGCTGGCTGACACCAATTTCTGGCAATGTGTTCACATGATATATTTTTTACTATTTACAAAAATAAGATTTTATGTCAGGCATGATGGCATTCACTTATAATCCCAGCACTCATGAGGCTGTTTTTCTTAATAATCTGCTGCTCCCCCAAATTATATATCTTTTGGTTCCACAAAATGTGAAATGTGAATCATTTTCTTATGTTTTCCTACTTAACACTTCTTGAATGGTTTTAGAACTTGGTAAAACTATTCCACAAATCAAAGTCATAGTAACTAACTTCTAAGGGGGAAGATGTCAGAGCAGTAAGCAGCAACAATCCAGCCTCTCCAAGATTCAGAATCCAGACCCTGGAAAATAATAATTTGGAGAAGGACAGTTGTTGCTCTGAACTCCTTGCAGCTAGACTCAGGGTCCGGGCGGCATCATACTCCGGGGTACACTCTGCCTAGCTCCCTGGGACCAGGAGGACTTGACCCCCACCCAGTTAAGGCAGAGGCTCCACCTGCATGCCCCAGGAGGCCGCCCTCACTGGCTGAACACAGGATTCGGCTCTACTGGGTCCCACAACTCAGTGTGACCCAAGACTCAACTCGACACTCAGGGGAGTGCCCGGCCAGCCTCGCAGGACACAGAGGTCCGCAGCCCAGCCCAGCTCAGCCCAGGACCCCAGAGCTGCTCATCAGAGACTGACCAACATAGCTGCAGGGCCTTGGAGAGCTTGGGCTCCCCCCACCAGAGTGCAGAGCGTGCGAGCGCCATACTTCAGTGGAGTGGCTTCTGCGCACCACATTGTAGAGCTTGCAGGCCCCGCCCAGCCAGGAGCAAGGCCCCTGCACTGTAGGCCTGGGACTCGCCCAGGCTTGCCCTGGCACAGTTGTTGCTCTGAACTCCTAGCAGCTAGACTCAGAGTCCAGGCAGCATCATACTCCAGAGTACACTCTGCCTAGCTCCCTGGGATCGGGAGGCCTTGGCCCCCACCCAGTTAAGGCAGAGGCTCCACCCACACACCCCAGGAAGCCACCCTCACTGGCTGCACACAGGATACGGCTCTATGAGGTCCCATGACTCAGCGCGAACCAAGACTCAACTCGACCCTCAGGGGAATGCCCGGTCAGCCTCACAGGACACAGAGCCACATAGGTTCTAGAAGAAAATGACAAAATGAAAGACCAAGAGGCAGCCTCAGTCCCCCAGCCCACTAAGAACAAACCCAGAGACACTGAAATGGAAGACAGTGGGAGTCACACAAATGGACTTTCTGAAATGATAGAAAATGCAGTAAAGAAACAGCTTGATGAAGCTATAGAGAAATTCAAATCAGAAATATTCTCATAGCTAAAAAATGAAATGAGAATCATTAGTAAAGAAATCTGTGTATCTAAAGAAGAGCAAGATAAAAACATAGAAGAACTTAAGAAAATGATCGAAACTTTGAATGAACAATATAAGACACAAACAGAATGCATGAAACAGATGCAAAGGGAAATGCAGGAAATGAAAAACTCCATGGAAAGTTTGAAAAACCGCTTAAATGAAGCTGAAGATAGAATCTCAGATCTTGAAGACAGCATGGGAGATCATGGCCATGAAAGAAAAGATCTCTTAAAAATAGTAAGGAACCAAGAAACAACAATTCTACAGTTGCAAGACAACGCCAAGAGAACTAACATAAGATTAATAGGCATAAATGAAAAAGCAGGGGTCAATACTAATGACCTGCGAAGACTATTCACAGAAATAATAGCAGAAAACTTTCCAAACATGGAAAGAGAATCTGAAATACAGGTAACTGAGATATACAGAACCCCAATTAACCATAACCAAAATAAATCCTCACCCAGACATATAATAATAAGGTTATCAGAAATATAGCACAAGAACAAAATACTAAAAGCTGTCAGAGAAAAGAAACAGATCACCTATGAAGGAAAGCCTATCAGAATCACGGCAGACTTCTCAACACAAACCTTTAAGTTAAGAAGAACTTGGAGTGAAGTATTTCAAATCCTGAAAGAAAATAACTTTCAACCCAGACTGATGTACCCGGCAAAACTATCCTTAAAAATTAATGGAGAAATAAGATACTTTCATGACAAAGAACAACTGAAGACATTTATGGCCACCAAACCAACACTACAAAGAGTACTGAAAGACACTCTAGAAAGAGACAAAGATAACCACAATCTTAAGAACAACAACAAAAGGAAACCACTAAGCAGGGCAAATAATTAAACAGAAAATGTAGAAAACCAACAACAGAAAGATATCATGACAGGGATGAGTCAGTACATATCAGTTATATCAATCAATGTAAATGGTCTCAACTCATCAATAAAAAGAAACAGACTAACAGAGCAGGTTAAGAAACAAAACCCAACAATATGCT
>RJWM01010270.1:0-64363 GCA_004363535.1 Dasyprocta punctata
TCTACTATGTGCTACACACAACTCTTAGCCACTTCTTACAACTGTGCATATATAACTGTTCATTTTCTGGACACACCTTGATTTGCAGTGAATGTGAACACACCCAATGTAGTTTGTACACTTTTCCCAGCGTCTGCAGCCCAGCCTAGAGAGTTCTGTTCAAACGGACTTGCATCTTTCTTGTGCCTCCCCAAGGCTACCAGGCATCCCTGACTGCATGTGACAAATCTATTAAACTTGTCCTCTCCAGGCAGATGTCCAAGTGGGCTCTGTACTTCTTTTCTGTCACATATAGCACTGCCATGCAAATCTGTGTTCTTGCAGCTTTGGTCATCAGCTGGGTTGATGCACATGACAAATTCCTGGGAACCAAAGAGTCTTCATATATCAAAGTTTGATAGAGTTCAAAACTTAAATTTATCAAGTCAGACCTCTGCTTAATTGTTTTAGGTATGTTTCCAGTCTTCTCTGAAAATAGACCCAAATTGGGTGTTCCAGTGGTTACCATTTGATACTTACATAGAATATGGACCCAGATCCCAACACTACATGGTCCTGCCTCAGCCAGCTCCTCTGGCTTCATCTCACTCTGCACTTTAGCCACACTGACCTCTCCTACCACAGGGCCTTTGCACCACCATGGCTAGTCTGCCTCTGTGCTTCTGCTGATGGTGATTCTGATTTCAGCTCTGTAGGAAACATTGTTACATTTGCAGGGATTGGGGGAGCAGGCATTAGACTGGGTGCCCTGGCGCAAGCTGGCTCAACCCACTTCTGTTTGTGACCCCCCAGAATTATATTTGACTCTCCAGGGGAAGAGTTACACTGCCTTCACTTCAGATGCCAGCTGCAGGGCCAGGAGTCCCCAGGCCATCACATGTATGACTGATCAGCTATAAATTTTAGGATTTGCATGATACCCTTCACGTTTGATGCTTTGCTGGAATTACTGGTTTGCAGGACTGAGGAAAGAGCTATTCTTTCACTTGCAGTTTTATTATAAAGAGCCAAACCAGGACACCAAGTGGAGGAACCCACAGAGTGAGAGACTGGGGGAGGGTCCCCAAATCAGAGTTGCGTGGCCCCTCCCTGTGGAAGAAGATGAGTCACCTCAGCACAGCAAGGAACTCCTCTGAGCCTCAGTGTTCCGAGTTCCTTTCCAGGTCTTGCTAGGTAGCTGTGATTTAATCACTGGCCATGTGACTGAACCCAGGCTCCATGTTTTGCTCCTGCCTGAAGCGTAAAGCTCGAAGCTCAACCTTCTAGTCACCTAGTTTTCTGAGAGTCAGTTCCCCTCCTGAGCTATGCCACCTCTTAGCCTAAACTTGGTTGTGATCCAGGGACTCGAGAATAACAGACATTAATCATTACTCTGGAAATCCTAAGGATTTATAGTCTCCCTCCCAGGAATAAAAGCCAGGTACAAAAGCCAGTCAAATTCTTCACCAAAGCTGGGACTGTGCTCGGTGGTAGAGTGCTTGGCTATCATGCATGAGGCCCTTGGTTTAGTTCAGTCTCCAGCAAAACACACACACACACAGACACACACACACATGCACTTTTTATACAACACAACTGATTATTGAAATTTAAATCATATGTTTGTAGCTAAATAAATCACAACAGTACATAAATATAACTCACCACTTCTTAATAATTTACTATATTTTGGTCTTCTCCATGCTCTGGACATTATCTATATCTATTACATTTCAGTGCTGGATGTGCTATCTTAGTGGTATCTACCCAACTCCTCCCAGCTCCCAACATCATGTTGGTAGTTTTAAATCAAAGTATTTACACCTCGGCAATTGGCAAGGGCTATAAATCAGGGCCTAACTTGTTCTTTGTGGACTGCCTAATCTCAGGAAAGTGATGGAGAAAATGTTAGTAACTCGGACTAAACTTTAAAGCATGTTTTGTTTCTAGTTAGCTATTGCATAGCACAAAAAGATCCAGGAAATATTTTTCCAGTGCTCAAAAACTATGCATCGTGGATGAATGTGTGAATCTCTGATGTACATTTTCATTGTTTCATTTTCAATTTCCTTTAACACTTAAATGGAAATATCAACCAATATTCATGCCTGAACTACCCTTGTTCATGCATTCCAACCATCAGCTGGCTACTGGTAGCAGGGTTGGGCAAAAATCAATGAAAGCATTTTATGAGATGCAATGCATTTTATAGAATTTAGCAGAAGATTATCGTCTACTTTACTATTATTTAAAATTGGATGCTATGCACCCTTTGTATCAGTACAGCTTGGAATAAATCTAGTTACACACACACACACAAATAATGCATACACTTTTCCCCCCAGAGAGTAGGGATTAAGCCACTGCAGTGGGCAGTTTGGATGGAACACAAAGGACAGGGTCCCTGATGAGCTAAAGCTGGAAGTGAGGCCACGTCTGGATGAGGCAAAAACCTGAATGTCAGGCTCAGAGAGGGAGACAGATGGCTCCAAGTCACACAGTCAGGAAATGGCAGAGCTGTTAACCAGAGGGGTGTGGGGTCCTTTCTATCCTGGGTCCTCTTCTCCCCTCTGCCCCCCGGGACCTGGTCTACTTATCTCCAGGGCTCACCTGGGCTTTTCTGGGGAGGAAGCTTACCCAACCCTGGACTCCCACAGGCAGAGCTATTTGTCAGGTCTCTGAGCGCCAATTAGTGGGACATGGGCCTGATTAGTCACTGTGGTGTGGAAGATTTGGGGGAATTAATCAGGCTGGAGGCAGTGGGGGAGGGGAGGCTGGGGATGGAAGGAGATAGAGGAGTACAGGTGCCAAGTGACAGAGGACCTTGTGATTGCTCCTTACCAGTAGCCACAGTCAGCCCGAGGAGGATGCTCCTGGGCGATGCCAGTGGCAGGGGGGACACTCTGGGCACTAAGAAGGTCTTTGCACCTTTCCTTAGAAAGATTGCATGAGTGTGTAGATCACAGTGGCTCAGGAAAGGACCACAGGCCTGAGTTCCCACAGAGGAGCCCTGCCTCCTATATCTGGCTGTCACACGGGTAGAAGATGGGGCCAGGCGGTGCAGGAGGGGACACTTAGGGACAGCCAATCAGAGCAGACAGTATCCCAGCCCTATCCCTCCTGGTGTCCTCGGGGTTGCCTGGGAAAAGGTCAAGACTCTGTCCTACATGCTGTGGCTGACTCGCTCTTTAGGCAGGAAGGTCCTCCAGGACTCTACTTCCAGTGTGCCATCTGAGGAGCTAAGCACAGATGCTCAGCTCTGGGCAACATGCTCGCCTTCCAAAATGTGTTTCCACTGGGACACAGGGAGCCCTTCTGCGGCTTTACTGCAAACAGAAAAGGCACCCTCCCTGCAATGCTGTGTCCAGGTTGTTGAAGGCCGTTGGTAAAGGCCTGGGATCATAGTGTGCCTGTGCTGATTTCAGGTTCATTTCACCCTCAACCTGGGCACGGTACAGCTTGGACAACAGTACCTTGCAGACCAGTTCCTATCTTCAGATCCCCAAGGACTTGCTGAAGCCCCTGTGACACCATGGAAAGAGCGTGGGCTCTGGAATCAACTGGCATCCTGTCCACATGCCAGTATGGCCCTTAGCTTGAGTGTGCCTTCTATACTCCTCTCGGCTTCAGTGTCCTCATCTCTAGAATGAAGATGTAACAGCTTTCCCATCCCAGAGCTCAGGGACAATGACAGAAGGTTATGGGCACACCCACAGGCAGCTCACATGTGTTCAACACACTTTGGGCCCTTTATCACCTGACACTAGCCTAGATCCTAAGGACCAGACCTGATCATTTTCTTCTCTGGGCAAAGAGGGGAACCCGGGTGGGAACCCAATGACTAGCAAAGATGGCAAGTGACCTGAGGATGGACCCTGGAGTCTGGGGGTGGGCAGCAAGGGGCAGGAGGCCAGAGCCAACCCTCAGTGTAGTGCCCTTGGGCCTTTAATAGAACTGCAGACCGTCTGTCCAGCACCCAGTATCTGCACCCAGGGTTTTGTATGTTACTTCAAGGTTCGCAGACACAGTGAAACCTAACGGACTCCAAAGAGCTCCTACTGCAGAAGCACTAGGTGTTGTTCTTCAGGGTACTGGATCCTTTCAAAGGGAGAGAAGGAGGAAAGAAAGATGGAAGGAAGGAAGAAAGGAAGGCAGGAAGGAGGGAAGAAGTGCGGGAGGGAAAGAAGGAAGGAAGGGGAAAAGGAAGCTCTTCCCAAAGCTCCTGGAGTCTTATTTACTGCTGTTATCAGAAACATTCACCCTCCATCCTCTAGAATGGCCAAGCCTGGTCCCTGGATCAGGTCAGATCAAATTACTCTTCCCCTAGACCTGCCACACACCCATGGTCCCCTTAGCAGGCACTAAGGTTGATAGAAGAATCGCATGTTTGCCTAGCATACATGAAGCCCTAGGTTCCATCGTATGCGAAATGCAAAACTTGTCAAGAAGCCAATCCTAAATGTTGTCCAAGGTCATTTTGTGTCATCTGGCATCTACAAAGGCCCAGGGAACACATCCCTCTGAGAATTCAGCACCTCAGAGTCTTTCTTTCTTAAAAACAAAACAAAATGAAACAAACCATAGTTTTCCTTCCCTTGAGATTTATTGTTAATAGCACAGGAGAACTAAAAAAACTAATTTACTTGCCTTTTTGCCATGGCTGCTAAGAAACTCAGTATCAGGTTTTGGGAAGGGGAAGATACTGGGGACTGGAGCCAGAGCCTTCTCACCGAGGTACATCCACAGTCCTTTTAATTTTTTAATTTTAATTTTTAAATTTTTTTTTGTATTTTGAGACAGGGTTTGCTAAGTTGCTAAATTGCCCAAGTTGGGCTCCAACTTGCCATCCTCCTGTCTCAGCCTCCCAGAGTGCTGGGATCACAGGTGTGCATCACTGTGCTCAGCCAGAATCAGTTTATCATTTACCTTAACTTGGGCTTGCTGATATAATTTATCTCCTCACATACTGCCAGAAAGAAAAATACATTTGTATTTTTTAAAAGGATGCCTTTTAAGTAATTTTTAAGGTGATACATTGACCTTGTAAGATTATGAAAGGCAGAGAGAGGTAGTCAGAGAACAGAGCCTTTTTGTGGGGGCTCATATTCCTCACCCCTATCGAATATATAGGCCTTTCCCCCAGCTCACTCCTTCTAATGTGAGTGCCTAATACCTGTCTGCTCCCAACTCCTGTTATACTTAGATCTTGTATTTTATTTCTAATTTTAATGGTATAATTTTAACCAGGCAGGGATTTTTTTTTAATGTCAACTACTTCAAATCATTTTTTGGAAGCAACCCAGGCAGCTATATAAAACCCTATCTATCTTTAAATGCGCACACACTCTTACAAATGCACACACACACACACACACACACACTCGTTCACACGCACATCTGGTCTAAAGACTCCCTGACTTTTTGCTTCCTAGGATTCTAGCTGCTCTATATCCTGCCCTCTCTCAGCTGGGAGCACTAGACTGGTGCAGGATGAAAACATAGATGACAATTGTATAATGTAACCTCTCCCTTTCCCAAGTCCCTGAAGATCTGTCATTTTCCCATTGACTTGGCGGGGAGGACAACAGAGAGAATTGTATATGGCCAGCGGCTGCAGGCCCAGGGCCATCGTGGGAGATCTAGGAAATAGAGAGACTTAGATCTCAGTTCTAATTCTAGAGCCATCACTTTTTCCTGCTAGAGGACTTTAAAATTTCTTGACTTGTCTGAGTTTTAGCTTCTTTCTTCAAATAATAGAGAGAAAAAACACAATACAACCTACCTCACAAGTTGTAAGAATGGGAAGACTAGCTGGGCATGGTGGTGCACGCCTTTAATCCCAGCACTCGGGAGGCTGAGGTAGGAGGAGCGTTGTGAGTTCGAGGCCGGCTTGAGCTACAACTTGAGCGCAAGGCCGGCCTGAGCTACATAGTGCGACCCTGCCTCAAAAAACCAGGGCTGGGAGTTTGGCTCAGTGCCTTAAGCGCTTGCCCTGGCAGGCGCGAGGTTGTGAGTTCAATCCCAGGTGCCGCAAAAAAAAAAAAAAAAAAAAAAAAAAAAAGAATGGGAAGACTATGTAAAGTGCCTGGTGTACAGTCAGGATATTAAATGGTCTCTACCTTCAATGCTTCCTGCCAGCAGTGAACAATGACCTCAAGCCCATACTCTGGGAGGTTGTGAGTAACTGAAGTGAGGGACATTCTTAGTACCAGCAAAAGAAACTATCAAAACAAGAAGTTGATATCTACCATCCATTCACCTACCAACCTATTCACCCACCCACTTACCATCAACCCATGTATTTTCTCATCCCTCTACATATCAGCCTACATATCCACTCATTCACCAACCCACCCACCTATCTACCAACCATTCACCTACCAACCCACCATCCACCCATCCTCTTACCCACTCATTATTTATCTCTCCATCTACCATCCCACTCACTTATTCATCCATCTATAGACCACAGATTCTTCCCTCTATTCATCTATCTATATATGTATCTGCACACTTATTTAGCTATCCACTTATCCATCCATCCATGCACCCATTCATCCATTCATCCATGAATTCATCCTTCACTCACTCACTCAACCATCTACCTACCTATCTACTTTTCCCTTGCAGTTTCTTAGAACTAATTGATAGAAAGAAAGGAAAAGCACAAAACATAATCTTGGCTTTGTTTTGTTTTGCAGTACTAGGGATTGAACCAGGACCCAGGGCCTCACCATAATCAGTAAGTTCTCCATCACTGAGCTACATTGCTGGCCCATAATCCTTGCTTTTAAGAACTCCTGATTCCCAGGGGAAGGTGAGATATGGTTAGATGATTTTCTCATGTGTGTCTGCCATTCCCCTCACCAAGCCAGGGTACCAAAAGAAAGAATTGTGGGAAATGTTGCCAGTAAGGTCCTCCACTGAATGACTCACTCCTCACACTATTAGCACATTAAAAGATCTGACAAGTCCTGCAATCAGGCTCTCTTCACCACTGTGACCCCAAATGACTTGCCTCCAGAAACTCTTTTAAGAGGATTGCCTGTTAAAACCCCATGGAATGAGATTGCTTCCAAACAGATTTTTGGGAAATGCTGATAAACCAAGGAAGAAAGAATCAAGTGTCTTTTAAAAAAGCCCACAGAGTGGTGCTGGATTATGTCTCAAAGTATAAAACAAAAATCCATGAGTCTATCCTGATACAAAGAAATGAAGGAATCAATGAACAAAGAAGAGAACATTCTCCTGTGCAGAATAATTCTGTATAATTTATGTAGATCCTCTGTCCTCAGGGAGGGGGAGTGGATTCCCACCCTGTAAATTTGGGAGGTGCGCAAGGACTTCCTCCTAAAGAGGAGGCGTGAAGGAGGAAAGCAGTGTCACCTTAGCGTGGAGGAGCCTGACAAACACTGGCTGCTGCTTGGCAAAGGTTAAAGTCAACAGCGAGAGGTAACGCGGACCTTGTGGACTTTGATGTCATATGATGAGGATGATGAGGACAGCGCTTTACCTCTGGGCTCATCCTCCCCAAACAGATCCCCCCATCTCATTTCAGAAACACATCAGACCAACCCCAGGTGTGTACATGCTGCAAGCTGCCTGACTGTGCTCTGCTGAACCGACAAGGGCATCCAAACAAGGCAAGTTTGACACCATTCCTGGCAAAGGGGAGCCTAAGGAATGAGGATGAAATGTAATATGGTATCTGGGTGGGATCTTAGAATAGAAAAAGGACATTAGGTCAAAACTAAGACTGAGTATGGTTTTGAATTTAGTCCATAAGAATGTGTCACCAGTTGTGGTGGCCCACACCTATAATCCTATCACTTGAGAGGCTGAAGCAGGAGGATGACAAGTGCAAGCCCAAGCCGGGTGTGGTGGCACACGCCTTTAATCCCAGCACTTGGGAGGCTGAGGCAGGAGGATCATTCTGAGTTCAAGACCAGCCTGTGCTACAAAATGAGTCCAAGGCCAGTTTGAACTACATAGTGAGACCCTGTCTTAAAAAATAGGGCAGGGGATTTAGCTCAGTGGCGTAAACGCCTGCCTGGCAGGTGCAAGGTTGTGAGTTTGATCCCTGGTACCAAAAACAAAAAATAACAACAAAACAAAACCAACCAACCAACCAACCAAACAAACAAACAAAAAACAAAAAAACAAAACAAAACAAAAAAAAACAAGTGCAAGCCCAACCTGGAAAATTTAGTGAGTTAGCAAGATCTTGTCTCAAAACAAGAAAGAAAGGACTAGGAATATAGCTCAGGGTAGAGACCCTGTGGGTTCCCAGTACCATGCACACACACAAAGTATTAATAGGGGTTAACAAACATACCAACGTGATAGAAGATGTTAATAATAGGGGAACTGAGCACAGAGTTGTCAGCTTCAGAGCTGTTTTACTATCTGGATAATTTTTCTGCAGATCTAAAATAAGTTTTCTGTCTGGGCCTAGTGGTGCACACCTGTATTCCCAGCACTCAGGAGGCTGAGGGAGGAGGATCACTGTGAGTTTAAAGCTAGCCCGGGCTACATAGCGAGTTCAAGCCTAGCTTGAACTATATAGTGAGACCCTGTCTCAAATAAATTTAAAAAAAACCCTAACAAATGAATAAAATTTTCCTGTAAATTTGAAATTTAAAAATTAGTTTGAAAATAAGTAGACAAACAAGTAAATAAAGCTTTGGAAAAGCAAAGGATGTGAGTGGAGTAGGGCCGGGGCAGGAGGAGCAGTGCATGCTGCCTTGGAAGAAAGATGCAAAACCAGAGAGGCCTGGGGTCCACACCTTACCTACCACCTGACCTCAGGTGGGTGGCTCCATGATCCTGAGCTTCAGTTCCCTCATATGTAAAATGGGGATTTTTTTTTTCTCTTACCATACTAGAGATTGAACTCAGGGCCTTATGCGTGCTAGACAAATACTCTACCTCTGAGCTATAGCTCTAGGCCTTTTGTTTTTTTATTTTGAGACAGTCTCACTAAGTAGCCCAGGCTTACTTTGAACTTGAGATCCTCCTGCCTCAGCCTCCCAAGTAGCTGGAATTACAGGCATGTGCAATCATACCCTGCTAAAATGAAGATTTTAAAATGCTGCTATTTGTTGGTTTGGATTACATGAGGCAATATATATAGAGTACTATGCACTAGAATGCTTTGGGACTGTTTGATTTACTGTATTATCATTCTTGGCAGAGTACATGGAAGATCACAGAAGGCTGAAGAGAATAGGGATCTTGGCATCAAACTTTGGAGAATGAACGAGAAGAGCGTGATTGGGGCTAGGGACGGGAGTTCAGTTCCCCCAACGCAGGACGTCCCTCTTTCTCTCCTTGACTCCAACCCTCTGAGTAAGGAGCTTGGGAGGGGGTGGAGAGCTCAAAGACAGGCTCCTAACTTCCCACCCGGACTGTGGCTCCTGCTTGATCTGTCTGCCCAGGTCTCCGGGCTAAGTAATCGCTAATTCCTCCCTGATGAAGCACCTGTACTGTAAGCAAATGAGCTGGCAGGTGGTGGCCCCGGATAAAATATGACCTGCTCAGCAGGGGATTTGCTTACCAGGAGGCAGCCCATCCTGTTGCCTGCAGCCGGAGGCCTCTTGGATAAAGCATAAATCATGGTGCCCACAGGGCAGGTGGGAGGGCAGGAAGCACCAGAAGAGTGAATTCTCTCCCACTCAGTCTCAGGTTGAAGGCCTAAGGCTACCTTTCTGAGTGGCTTGGGGAAAAGAACCAGGTGTGGGAATTAAGAGACAGAGGGAGTTCATCCTGGTTCTACCAGATTTGCTGGAAAGCCTGGGACTGGTTCCTTTCCCTCTCTGAGCCTTAGTTATCACTCTCTCACCTAGGAGAGATTTATTATTCCTTTTTTCCCTTATGGGTTTTTTTTACAATGAATCCTAAGAGAAACTGTATGGAAACACACAATATTTGTTATCATCTCTATTGTTACTATGTTGCTACCATGTGGTTCCCTTGGAAGCACCAATTAGCAGAGCTCAGGGACTGATAAACTTGTAGGGGGCTGGTACCTTTAGGGAAATACCTTCAAGGATATTGTATCTATTGGCAGAAAATGGATCAAAAGAATTTTCCAAAGAGGCAACATTATATATGGAAAAGGCCAGGTCCTGGGCCCATCAGACCTTGAATCTCACAGCTGCCACTCAGTGGCTAAAGAGACTTGGGCAGGTCACCTTCCTGCTCTGAGCCCCAGGAAAGTGGAGGAATATCCTTTTAGTGTGGTTTGGAGGTTTAAGCAGGATGACATTCCATTATACCTGCACATAAATCGCAGCCTGATAAAAGGTTCATTCTTCCCTTATGCAAAGTTTGGGCTGAAGCAGGCTTACAAATCAGATTTCCTAACTACTCAGCTTTTTGCAGGAACCCGGGTAAACTTTAGAGGAATCTCCAGGCCTCTGTGAGTTGAATCACGTCATGGTCCCTATCAGCACCCCCCACCACCATCACCACCAAGAGACTTCGGCCACCTAGACCTGGAAATAGACCCCTTGGGAAGTGCTCCAGCCTGGGGGCTGTGGGAACTGCATGATGAAGACAGAGCCGTTTGCTAATACCATGTGGCTGCTGTGACAGTCTGTTAATGCCATTTACAACGTGCTGTAATTATGTCTCACACATGCTGTCGGCCCAGCCAGCAGAAACATTCCCTGGGAGGGGCCTAGGAAAGATTCTTCTTAGCAGGGTGGGAGTTGGGTTTCCTTAGGAGGCTGGGGACTGGGGAGGCTGCAAGGAGAAAAAGATGCCTCCCTTAATCTAGCAGGACCTGGGTTTGGGAGGCTGCCATCCACATCACTGTCCTTAAGAATGTACCCTGGAGTTAAGCATCAGACAGCCTGTCCACGCTACTTGACTGTCCTGGGAACCTCTGGAAGAATTTGTCCCTGATTGAACGAACCTGTGGTTCTTACTCTTGAATAGCTACAGAACTTTGGGCAAATGAAGGCACCTCTCTAGGCCTCAGTTTCCCCTTCTATAAAATAGGGATGTGGGGGAAGATGAGAAAAATGTACTAGAGCAGTAATTCACATCCAACCAAAATGTTTTCTGCATTTTCAGGGGACTCTCAGGCCACTGAGTCCACCGAGAAGCTTCAAGGACCCTAGGGTCAAGAATCTCAATCTAGATCACTAGGGACCTTCTGCCTGCATATTCCAGCCTGTTTCCCCAACTGGGCTCAGAGCTGTTGTCTGCCAGATGTTGATGCCATGTTGTTTGGCACATAAGTGTTCATAACAGCTAGCTGCCCACATGGATTGGGCTTCTTATCATACAGTGCCCAGGTTGGGCTCTTACTGCTTCTTGCCCTGGATTTAATGGGCCAGCTAATTCCTGAAACACTGCCCAAACACTGGCATCCAAGGTCATTGCCACTTGGTGATGCTTAATGTTCTCTAGGTCTCATAGAAAGAGACCAGCTCTGCAGCCAGACAGGTCAAACAAGCCTCTCTATACTTCCTTGCTGGTGAACCACATGGTTTCTCTCAGTCTCAGTTTTCCTTTCTAGGAAGTGGGTTGTCATCAGAGTCAAGTAAATCTACATCCTGTAGGTGCCTAGAACAGAATAGACATTCAATGCATGGTGATTTTTCTGCCACCATCACCCCACCACAAAAAGTAAGTCTTGGGGAAAAGCTCTCAGGACTAGGGAGGCCTATTTCCAAGTCATTAGTCCCCCAGTGTTGGGCTGCAGGATGGATTTTGATCAAGAGCAGGATGACATTTGGCAAAAGTTGCTGATGAGGGATTGAATGATTAATCGTCATGACAACCAGGCTGGAGTAATGACAGGGATGCGATGGTGCCCGAGTTAAACACAAAGCGGCCCCGTGAGCCGGGGCGGTAAATTACTAGGCATGTCACTGCTGCGCTTTTGGAGAAAGCGGCCGTGCGTTCCTAATGAGAGGTTAACTGTGTCCCCAAAGTAATTACAGCCGATTGAAGAGGTGGCTGGTAATTAGAGGATTAGCAGCGATGAGGCTCACCTGCATGGTTGCCATAGTGATGGAGGTGGGTGGGGCAGGAAGGCAGGAGGGTCCCGATCTTTCCCCAAGGAAGGTGAAGAGGCCTCCCTGATTCTGTCGGCCTGGTGTGCACCACTGCTGGGACAGACCCTGGGGAACTGGTGGGAAGTTCTGTGTCTCAGTCTTCCCATCTGTAAAGCAGAGGAGTTGAACCCATTCAAGAATATGGAATATCAAAGCTGAAATTCTGGAACCTGCTAGCAGAACCCAAATAATCTTTAATTTGCCATCTTCCCTCCAAGACTGGCACTGCTGGAACCCAGAGAATGACATGCAAATTCTACTTCTTGGCTGAATGACTCAGGGCTAATCATGAACCTCAGTTTCCTCACCTTTAAAACGGGCAGAATAATTATGATGCTTTCTTCCAAGGATTGTTGGGAGAATAAAATGAAATCCTAACTGCTGAGCACCCAGGCTGGTGCTGGGCAACAGTCAGCTCTACCATGACGGCTCCTCTCCACTGACCTGGGGTAGCTGGGGCCAGAGTGGGCACAGGAGTCTCAGCCTTCTGTTGGGGAATGAGCTGAGCCGTCCCATAAGTAACAGATGACAGGGAACTCAGAGGGAAAGAAGGAGGCAATGCTTCCTGTACCTCCTTGCTCAGGTACCATTGTCTCTCTGAGTCTTCCAGTCTTGCCTGCCTGACTGTTCTGATTGGGGAAAGCAAGGACATACTGGATTTATGGAGCACTTACTATGGACCACAACCTCACTAGATACTTTAGAGCTATTATTTAATTTGATCCCATGAAACATTACTTTGCCCATTTTTGAGAGAGGAAAAAACCAGGACTCAGAAAGATGAAATATATAGTCCAGAAACACATAGCCGGAGCACAGGAGAATTTAAACTCAAATCCAGGTTAGACCAAGCCCTCACACTTTCCATCACATCATTGTCTTGTTTTATTCCAAGAAGCCAGGCCCATCAACACCATCAAAGTGGTCATGCCCCACCCTGATGGCTAAGGCTTACATGACATCACAAGGGCAGGGTAGTCTTTTTTTTTTTTTTTTTTGCGGCACCGGGAATTGAACTCACAACCTCGCACCTGCCAGACAGGCGCTTAAGTCACTGAGCCAAACTCCTGGCCCTAGGGTAGTCTTATTGACCACCATAGGCAGTTACCCTGACTGCTGGTGAAATCTCCACACCCCAGGGGCAGGTGTGAGATGCTGGGGTTGGGAGATGACAGTGAAGGTCCCAGATCTGTCCCCAGCTTAGCTGCTGGCAGTGCAGGCCTTTGTGAACCTGCCGAGAGCAGCGGTTTAATTATTCCATCCATAAATGATAAGCCCCATTCATTTCCAGGGCTTCATGACAAATTTATGGTTTTATTTAATGTGCTTGCTGCCCGACTTTCCCAGGAATTGTGGGGAAACCCAGGCCTTTTCTTGAGGGTGCAGCAGGAGGTTCTTACTGTGGTACCCACTGGCCTCACACCTCTTCCCACTGTCCTCAAGAACTAGGGGGGGCTTCTTTTTTTTTTTTTTCGGCACCGGGGATTGAACTCACAGCCTCATGCCTGCCAGACAGGCGCTTAAGCCACTGAGCCAAACTCCCAGCCCTAGTTTTTTGAGGCAGGGTCGCACTATGTAGCTCAGGCTGGCCTTGTGCTCGCGTTGTAGCCCAAGGGGGCCTCGAACTCACAATGCTCCACCTACCTCAGCCTCCCGGGTGCTGGGATTAAAGGCATGCACCACCACACCTGGCTGCTATGGGGGCTTCTGATCCTAGGTGGCCTAGCCCTGTGCAGTTTGCAAACCCATTTTTCTCTGCTTTGCTTCACTGTGGAGGCACTGGAGCTTAAAAGCTAAGGACAGAAGATCTAGCCAGGCCTGGTGGCCCATACCTATAATCTCAGCATTCAGGAGGCTGAGACAAGAAGATCACTGGGAGTTTGAGGTCAGCCTGAGCTACATGGTGAGACACTTGAAAAAAAAAAAAAAGAAAGAAAGAAAGAAAAGAAAAGAAAAGAAAAGAAAAGAAAAGCTAGTATCAAGAGATATTGAGTCAAGGGCCGGGAGTTTGGCTCAGTGGCTTAAGCACCTGCCCTGGCAGGCGCGAGGTTGTGAGTTCAATCCCCGGTGCCGCAAAAAAAAAAAAAAAAAAAAAAAAAAAAAAAAAAAAAAAAAAAAAAAAAGATATTGAGTCAAAAAAACCCAGGTTCAATCTTGACTAGTACTTCTGCACATGCGATCTTTAGCTCAAATTTTGTCTCAGTTTCTTGCTTAGGATGATGAAATGAGATAAAAAAAAAGACAGGAAACACTCGGTATGTACCCAAGGCAGGGAAGTCCTGCTTCTACTTGGGGCTTTCACATTCAATTTCATTTGATTTAATTTTCAGGGAGGAGGGCACTGCTTAGGGGCCTGGTGTCCTTGAAACGGGTCACATCTGGAAGTAGAGGGACTGCTAACCTGGGCCACTATGCTGTGCTTCTGCTCTAAGCAGAGAAGCCTATAGACAGTGCTGGCAGCAGGAGCTCAGCCTGGAGTCACAGGGATCTGGTTGCCTGCTCCTGCTTGGGGCTGATTCATGCCTTGCTCTGGGCCTTGCTTTCCTCGTCTGTCCCTGGGCCTGTATTCATAGTTGCCACAGGCCAGAGGGTCCAGCAAGCCCAGGAATTGCAGAATCATCACTTGGGGGCTGATTTCTGAAACCTATAAAAGGTCCCCCAGTCTACATGACTGACTACTCTAAGGTTGATGGAGGAAAATCATAGAGCCACAGGACCTCAGAGTGGCAGGGGTCACGAAGAGCGCTTCTTCAGGCTTGATTTTCACCACTGAAGAAGCTCATGACATTGTTACCATGTACTGAGTGCTTATGTATACAAGGCACCAAGGTCAGAGCTTGCCCTCCATCATCTCATTCACTTCCACCTCAACCAAATATGGGCCAGGTGTGGCTCACTGAGTTTCAAAAAGGAGGAAAACAGGCTCAGAGAGGTACAGAGACTCAGGCAAGGCCACACAACACTGTCCCCCCAAGTTCAGTTTTTCTCATGTGGCTGCTCTGTGGGAGTCTGTGTATTTGAGCATGCATTCCCACATTTGTATGAATGTGGGTACCCATGCATGTGCCGGTGTGTGCATGTATGCAACATGCCATACCTGTGCACATCATCCATGGAACCCATCCCCCAACTACCCGTCCAGTGCTGTTTTACCTGGGCACCTTTAAACAAATAGCTAATTGGAGGAGGAAACCTTTCAAACTTGGTAGTCTCTGACTTCCCAGATCTTAAGAAATTAACTCAATTTGCATTCTCATTTGCATGACAGGGCAGTACTTCACAAACAGCCTCCAGCCTGACCAGAGAACGATAATGCTGACTCTTCCACTGACCACAACTCTGCCACCCACCACCCACTGCTGGTGTGGTTTGTGTAGTCCCCCATCCCAGCCAGGGTCAGGTTGCCAGCAGGTGGCAGAGCCAAATTCTGGTTCTTAGCCTGGGAACTCCAGACTTGGTGCTCTTTCCACAGTTCCATCCTGCCTGTGGCCTCCAGGTGGACATGGAGGCGTGAGCAGACAGGATGGGGGTCAGGGAGAACTGCTGGGCTTATCCCTGACCTGCTGGCTCAGGAGGTGGCTGAAGCAGACTTGGAGGAGGGAGAGGCAGGAGGACTCTTGTGTGTTTGTGTGTGCGGGCATTTGTGTGTGTCATGAATACGTGGGTGTGGAAGAGTGTGTTTAATGAACATTTCAGCAAAATGACTCAGAACCTACTCTGCTTCAGGTGCATAAACAATAATAATAACTGTATAACAATATATATCTTATCTTTGTGGTGCACCAGCAAGTGGGTTCTATGAACTCTAATCCTCAAAACTTGTGAGATGGGTAAGGTTACCACCCCCTCCTTACATGTGGGGAAATAGCACAAAAAGATAAAGTAAACTGCACAAGATCACACAGCTGATAGGTGGTAAAGTATGGAGATGCCATCTGGGCCCATGGTTCATGGACCCAACCATCACTATTCAGGAGACCTTGGGAATCTGCTGTGCTGCTCCCAGCATGGTAGAAATATGTGATGGTGTGTGCACATATGCTACCCGTGTGTATACATGTACACATATGAATGTCCATGTGCATGTATTTGCCCACACATACACAGGCATTTCAGTATATGCATATCCATTTGAAGATACCTATGAGCACATAAGGAATATGGCTGTGTATATATGTGTGATGCATGTGTGTATGCAGTTGCTGTGCCTGAGTGTATGTGTACAGGTATATAAGAGGCTGGAAAATCATATCCCAGGTCAGCCTCATTGCCAGTGCTCTGAGAACCTTGGGTAGGTCAGGGTCACACAAGGAGGGAGCAGGGTGGGTCTTTGGGTAGTCAGGGCACGAGAGCTCCTGTTGTCTGGATGGGGAGAAGGGGGCTTTCCAGCTGCACATACCCGACATCTTGGCCTCCAGGAGACATTAATAATAGATCAACAAATTCCAAATGTAAATAGGGCAATCAGGCCTGAAAACACAGACATTCATCACCCAGATACAAATTATGCTGCAGGCCTTGATGTAATTACTGGAGTTCAGCTCGATGCATTGAGCCACCTCTGCATATTGCTTTGTGTTTGTGTTCTTACCCCTGAGGAGGCCCTACCACCTGACCTTTCAGGGTCTCTCTGGCCATGGCCAAGGGTCTTAGCTTTCTTATGTAGCCAGCAGATCCTAGCACTTCAAGAGTTATGGGTTTGCACCAGACAATAACTGGCAATGCCTCGTTCTTTTGT
This sequence comes from Dasyprocta punctata, assembly GCA_004363535.1. NCBI lineage: Eukaryota > Metazoa > Chordata > Mammalia > Rodentia > Dasyproctidae > Dasyprocta > Dasyprocta punctata. The sequence goes on from RJWM01010270.1 coordinate 16,786, forward strand.
TTTTTTGGTACTGGGAATAGAACTCAAGACCTCCCACTTGCCAGGCAGGTGCTGTGCCACTGAACCATATCCCCAGCCCAGATACCTGGTTCCTGTTTCAACTTTAAAGTGACGTGTGTGACCCTGAGTAGGTTACTCACAGTTTTCTCTTTCATCCAAAGGAAATAACAGTACAGTGTAAGTATTAGAGTCTTCGGGCTTTGTGGTGAGAAGGGCTTGAATTTGAATTCCAATCTTAGCACTCTAGAGTTTGTACACCTAACTTTAAAATGGGTAAAATAATGCCTATCTCATGGGGTTATTGCAAGAAATGAATGAAATATTTTGTTCTTTTCTTTGATGAATTTAACTCATTTACATTTATTGTGATTATAATATTATACATAAAATATCTTCAATATATCAAATAAATATCTTTATCTGCATTACTCTACCTATCATATACATATATTATAAATTATGTTACTATATGGCTGGGTGATTTCTTACCACATTTGTTTGGGTTTCCTATTTATCAGGCTTCCTGATATTTCCTTCTTTCTTGTGGAGGTTTATTTGTTATGTATTACCCTAAACTTAGTGACTCAACATCATCCACATTTAGTAGGGCCAGGGGCCTGGGAGTGGCTTACCTGGGTGGCTTTGGCTTGGTTGCTGCATAAGGGTGCAGTCAAAAGCCCAGTCAGGGCCACTGCCATCTGAAAGCTCCTCTGGGACTGTAGGTTTTATCCCCAAACGACTCCCTCCACATTTTTTTTCCCCAAGAGGATTGCTCCTTTGGGTGCTATGGCAGCTGACTTCTCCTGGCGAAAACAAACCTTCAACAGTAAGACAGAGATTGCAACATCTTCAGTGACTGAATCTTGGCAGTCACAATATGTCATTTCTGCATTTGGAGCCCCAGTTACTTGATCTCACTGTTGTTAGATGAAGCCATCATGTGTGTACATCAGCTAGTCCAGGCACCAGGAGAAATTCATTTATCTCTGTGGCCTGCATGCCCAGCACTGCACATGGCACAAAGAAGCTGACAGCAGTAATGTAATGGCAAGATGAAGCATGGGTCAGAGCCAAACCTGGTCTTCCTTCTCAAAGCCGTTTCCTAGAAGCCAGTGGGTCACTAGAAGCCTATGCTGTATGTCTTTGCCACTGGCCAGGCTGTGGCTTCTGGTGGACTGAGGCTGTAAGGCTGCACTCCTTGCTCTCTTGGAGGCAGAGAGAAAAGTCTAGACCAAAGGCATTTTCCAGGCCTGTCTCATCCTAACTTTACATTGATCAGTAATTAAACACAGCCTCCAATTACTATAATGTTTGGCGAGGCACCAAGCTCATGTAAAACCTCGCAGTAAACATCTGCTTTATAAATTGGCTCTTGGAGCAATGCACCAACAGGGTTCTTGGGGGTGGGGAGACGAGGAAGCGGAGAGCAGGCAAAGAGAGGAAAGACTCAGGGGAGAGACACAAAAAGAGCAGTGAAAGAGGAGAGGAGGAGATGAGGTAGGGAGACTCCTTCCATGAAGCAGTGGGACATGAAGCAGGCTCTTTCATTCTTCCTTGGGACCTCACCGCCCTGCAACACGGAGGCCTAGAATTGAATTGGGGAATCCTCAGCTCTTCTGGGATTATTGTTAAGAGCTACACATAGATCTAATGCAAATGACTTTTGTGTTGCTTCTTATTTTTCCAGAATGCATAACATCCCACTCACCTGCTGTTTACATTTAAAGGGAGAAACACAAAAGATTTATTTGCTAGCCTAACAGCCCCTATGGTGGGGCGGTGAGATATTCTTCAGGGGTTCTGGTGCCTGAATCCTCCTAAGAGCTCAGTAAAGATTTGATGGATGAATGAAACAGTGGATGAACCCACCTCTTTCCTTCCCCCTTCTTCTCCCTCCTCCCTTCCTTCCTTCCATCTGCTGGCATCCTGTGATGCCATTCAGGCCAGAAAGCAGCCTAGGCCAGCTCTGCAGACCCCCATAAGGAACTTGCTCTGCTTCCCCCAAATCTCTCAAGGGCTGCTCTGCCTGTCTGAGGTCGCACCCACAGAAGCCCAAGTCAGATACCAGCAGTCTCCATGCCTTGCCCTGTCAGGGTATTTGTCAGTGAACCCATGCAGTGTGTGAAGTTTTGTCCCGGGAACTCTGTCAGCCTGAGGTGCACCCAGGTGCTGGGGAGGAGAAAGGTGGCAGCACAGTAACAAGAGTCCACCCAACCAGGTGTTGGGCACCACCTCAGATTTCACTGTGGATCACCTGAGCTGCTCCTTCCAGCCTGCCAGCGAGGTTGGAGTGAGGAAACTGAGACTCGAGAGAGGTTAGGCAGCCAGCCTCAGGTCCCACAGCTGCTGATGATTTAAATCAGACTGTCTTGTGCTGGACTCTGAACACACAAGTCTAACACTAAACACTTAACTATGAATCAGAATTTTTTTCTTCTCTTTTCTTTTGCGATATTGAGGATTGAATCTAGGGTCTTTGCACTAAGCTACATCCTCAATTCTTTTTAATTTTTTTATTTTTGAGACAGGGTCTTGCTAAGTTGCTAAATTGCCCAGACTGGGCTTACGATTCTCCTGCTTCGGCCTCCCAGAGTGCTGGGATTACAGGCATGTGCCATCCTACCCATCTCAGAATTTTCTTGTTACTGGGTAATCAAAACCACACAGAATAAATTGGATGCAGAGCAGATACAAGACAATGGCTGTCAACCCTAACTTTTGATTTCAAATGTTTATATCTGTCAAAGCACCTTCACTGTACTTCCTAACTGGCTTTATGAATAAATATATCATTTAGCTTTCCCTAAGTTTCCTTTGGTTGACAGAAAATCAAAACAACTGAAGCATAATGGCTCCTGCAACAAAGAACTGCAGAGTGGCACTGGCTTCAGGCGTAGTGTGATTCAGGGGCTTCTCCAGGAGTCACCAAGGCTCGAGTTCTCTCTGGCTCTCAGGCCCATGTTTCAGAGGATCAGTTCAGTCTTGGGCTCCCAGGTGGCCTCTGGGAGCCCTAGGCCTCCCTACTCCCATGCCAGGCTCAGATCCAGGAGGAAAAGGGCCTCTTCTCTCTGCCCAGCTTACATGGGAGTTACAAGGTGGACTGGCCCCTACTGGTCACAGTGTGGCCTCTGAACCTCTCCTGGTGGCCAGAGGACTCCTTAGGCATTGGTCCACACCACCCCTGGTGGAGAGGAGGAGACTGAGAGTAGGGATGAGACAATTCTTATATATACTGAGTTCCTATCTACGATTTCATTTCTCACTGAAGTATGTTTCTGAAAACTGGACTACTGGTCTAACAGATTTAAGTAGCGTCAACTAATCTGTCACTACTGTGGGCGTTAACTCACCAACTAGAGTGACATAGGAGGATTTGCCCTTTCCCTGGAGGCAATAACAATAATTATCAGGATAAAGCTACTATCCACTGCATGCTTGCACAGATTACATCGTTAATATCCAATTTTGCTACAGAGGAAATTGGTACTCAGAGAAGTTTAGAGACTTGCTTAATGTCAACCAGCTAGTAAAGGGAAAACTAGGAAGAAGGACCAGGTCTGCCTGACACCAAAGCCAGTATTTTTTGGATTAAAACGAGTCTCTGTTGTATTTATACTTACAGTTGTGCTTATGTTTATAGGCATAATAGTTGGTTGTAAAAGCTTTAAGCAATTGCGATGGAGCTAAAGGAAAGCATTAAGGTTTTCCTCTTTAAGTCAATGTTTAAAAATATTTAAACTTTTAAAATTATAAAAGTAATACTGCAAACAGCAAAACATAAGTTAAGCTAGCACAAAATCAATGAAATGTCCCCATTCTGTAGCCCTACTCCCCAGAGTGCACCACTGAGAACAGATTATTGTATAACTTTGTCCACACTGTCATAATACACATCAGGCACATGTATTGTTCTCCCTACACGAATGGTAACACACTGCTGGGCTCAGTGGTTCCATAATTTGTCTTTTATAGTTATATCTCACCTACATTCTTCTCTATTGGTTCACACAGACTACTTCATTCTTTTCCTAGTAGCTTACTATTCCACTTAATGGGTATAAAATTTACATTTAATCAAGTCCTACTATGGTCAGAAACCATGAACCAAAACCCTTCCCTAGAAGTTGATTATGCCAGGAATCTGTTATAGCAACAGAAAACTGACAAGCACAAGTCCCTGACTGGTGAGTATTTAGATTGTTTCTAGTCTTATAATGTGTGTATGTGTGTGTGTGTGTGTGTACTGGTTTCTGAACCTAGGGCCCTCCCACTGAAACTTTTTTAATTTTATTTTTAAGACAGGGTTTTGCTAAATCACTAAATTGCCCAGATTGGCCTTGGACTCATGATTTTCCTGCCTCAGCCTTCCAGAGTGCTGGGATTTCTAGAATGTGCCACCACTCCTGGTGCCTTACATACTTTCTAAAGGTTGCCAGAAGCACTCTTGTCCCTTTCTCTTTGCCAGTTTGGATGAACAGAGTCAACTTCTAGGCTGTGACCACCTGCTGCTGAGCCCTGCCAGACTGGGCTTTCCCACCCACCTTGTCTTTGGGAAGGGCTCCAGCCAGCCCTGACCATATGCAGGCCCAAGGGTCTCCCTCCTTACCGTCCAGCCCACCTCTACTCCCTCTTCTGAAGGCTGGGCTCAGAGCTCTCAGCATCTCACCATGATGAGATAATTTACATTTTCTGTTATTTTTCTTCCTTTTTCAGCAGGAAGGGGGCACTTAAAGTGAAATATCTCTTGCTGTACTGTTAACAAGGATTCATAAAAGTGAACTGTTCACCTTGTCTGTCGGCGGGCGCTTATGAAAAATCAATTGCACACAGAGGAGCCCAGCTCCTGGCGTCTGATGCTGTCCACGTGGTGGGCCCGCAGGGCAGCAGCTGCAGGCTCCTTGGCCATGGCCCTGGAGCTGGAAGTCTGTAAACATGGGGCCCTTGGCTCTGAGAGTAGCCACGGTCAAAGTCAGGGCAGATGATCTGTCATTTGGAGCAGAAAGAGGTACTAATAGCAATAATAGTAATGGTAGCAATAGTAGCAATAGCAGTGGTGTTAATAATAGTAATGGTGGTAGTAACTGTCGTCTTGCAGCAGTAATCATGGTGATATTAATAGGGTGGTAGAATAGTAGTAATAGAAGCAGTAAGAGTGGTGGTGGAGCATCAATAGTGTTAGTAACTGTAGTAGCAATAGTAATAGTAGTGTGGGTAGCAGTAGTGGTGATAGGGGCTGGGGATATAGCTCAGCAGCACAGTGCCTGCCTGGCAAGTACAAAATCCTGAGTTTGATTCCTGGTACCAAAAAAAAAAAAAAAAAAAAAAAAGATGAAGAAATAGTTCTAATAATACTGGTGGTAGTAACAGTAATAACTATGGTAGTAATGGTGGTGGTAGTAGCAATGATAATAATGGTAATAACAGTGGTGGTTATTTCTAGTCTTATTCTAGAAGTGGTGATAGTAATAATTGTGATAGTAATAATTGTGGTTGTGATAGTGATATAAGTAATAGTGGTAACAATGTTAGTAATCAGGATGGTAGTAATAGCAGTGATGGTAATAGGATGACAGTAATAGCAACAGTGGTGGTAGAAATAGCAATAATAGCAATAGATGTGGCAGAAATAGCAATAATTGTAATAGTGGTGGTAGTAACAGTGGTGATAACAATAAGAGTAATAGTGGTGGTAGTAGCAGTGGTAATGGTAATAATAATATTGGTAGCAGTAACAATGATTATGGTAGTAGTTGTGGTGATAGTACTGGTGGTGATAGTAAAAGTAATAAAAGCAGTAATAATTTGGACCCCACCTTGAGGATAGAGGGAGTCACTGAACGGCCCAGAGAGATGAGAATCTGAGTCCTAGAAAGAGTCAGGCAGGGGACTAGTGTGGAGGCCAGGGTAATACATGTTTGAGTCCCATGAAGTGCTAGGCCCCAGTTCTTGACCCTCTTAAAAAACTCATCTGAAGGAGGTGGCCTGCTTCCAGGATCCTCCAGCATCTTCCTGGAAGCTGGTTAGTTTTGGTCATGGCTGTTGAGCTTTGGAGAGAGGGTCTAGAAGGGTGGACTCTTTCCACTCTTCCAACATCCACAGAACTGTAATTACCCATTTCCCTAACTTGTAGAATCCTTAACAGTCCAGGTTTTTCATGATGAATCCATCCATCCATCCATCCATCTATCCATCTTTCCATCTTTCCTACATTGGCATTTTGGCATAGCCTTTTTTTTTTTTTTTTTTTTTTTTTTTTTTTTTTTTTTTTTGCATTGCTGGGGATGGAACCTAGGGTGTCAGGCATGCTAAGTAAGTTCTTTACTACTGAGCTACATCCCCTGCAAAGATTCTTGATAGTCTTGACTGAAGTTCACCAAATGTTAAGTTTTGGTTGGAATTTTGACTAACTTCTTAGCTCTCATCTTTGTACTTCCCATATTGCTTCGATTTTTATATCACACATCCATCATTTATGTTTGCATAAAAATAATGTATGCTTAAAAACAAACAAGCATACCAAAATAGAAAACACACCCAAGGTTTGGAAATATTTACTCTGGTAGAACTCTGCCACCATGGAAGAAGTCTGATGCCTTTGAGACCCTTGTTGTGAGGGAGCCAAAGCAAGCGAAATGGCAGAGCTGCATGGGAGGAGGAACATGTCCAGCTCCAGCTGTCCCGCCCAGGTGTCAGGTATGTGAGTGAAAGAGGCACCCTGGGGAGTTCAGCCCCAGCATAAGCAACTTGGATATGAACCAAGGTACTGACTAGGCTTGATGGTAAATGTCTGTAATCTCAGTACTCTGGGAGGCTGAGGCAGGAGTATAGCAAGTTCAAGCCCAGTGTGGATAACTTAGTGACTTATCAAGACACACAATTAGAAAAAAAAAAAGGCTGAGGGTGTAACTCAGTGTGAAGGCCCTGGATTCAATCCCCTGTAACCTCCTACCCTTATGCCTCACACACATGCAGAACCAAGGAGCTCACGGGACAGCCAGATTGTGTCCCTGGCCATGTTCCTACAAGCCACTCCATATTAGGATCCAGTCATCAGCAAATATACTACTCTTTCTGCATAAGTTCCTAACCCACAAAGTGACGAACAAAATAACAGAGTTTTTGTTTAAACACATGCATACACACAGGTAAGACCCAGATGAGAATTCCAGTTCTGCCATGGTTTTGTACATGAATGTAGGCAAGTCCCCTGCCTTCTATCAGTGGATCAGGAGCTAGAGGGCAGAGGTCAATCAAACTGATACTTTCTCCTGGATTTCCTTCTCATCATATCGGAAGGCAGTTGATGAGGGAGTACCAATTCAGGCTTTGGAGTCAGAGTCCCAAGTTCAAGTCTTGCCTCTGACACGAATCAGTGTATAACCTTAGTTCTCAATGTGATGCTTGGCTTTATTTTTTTTCCAATTTTGCTTTCCTGTCCTGGTGAAAAATGATGTTTTATATCACCACAAACACAACTGTGACTAACACTGAGCAATGTGCATTGTTTTTAAATACTTTTGATGGTTTGGACTTTCTCTGACAATATTAAAAACACTCTCACTTCTGCTACATTGTTGGCCACAATGAATACTCCCCTCCCAAACCTTAAGCCTGGATTCCCAAACTACCCTTTAAGGCACCCCCTAAGGAACCCCTCAAGACCCAGAGCCTCAGGTAATCTATGCCCTCACCATTAGCCTGGACCAGGGGCAGAGGCACCCCCTTGCAGTCTGTGTACGCACGTGAGCGCTCGCGTGTATGCGCGCACACACACATACACACACACACTTAACCATGCACAGACCCTGCCTGATTAGAGTCAAAAGGGGAGTAAAAGCCAGATGAAATATGTGTTGATTATGCCAGCTTGTGCTCTTGTTTATTTCTCATAAATAAGACATGAGCCCTGTTTTCCCACCCCCCATCCTAACCCATGCATGCACACACTTCCTGGGGGTGATATTTATTATACGCAAATCAGAAACTGAACTGGAAGGGGAGAGGTGATCACCTGCTTATCGGATGGCATTTGGATCGGGCAGAAGGTAATAACCCAGGCCAATGGTGCCGGCTCTATTTGGAGGCAGGTGACAGAGATTTACATCTGGATTCCCAGTGCCCCTGATAGATCAAGTACCCTTGTCCAGTGGGCTGGGGAAGCCTGGAACTGGGACCCTTTGCCCCTCTGCTCTGCCTGGTGACCAGGGGAGGACTGACTGGGGCAGACGATGTAGGCACTGATGAAGCTGCCTGGAGAATGAGCTGCTACCAGCTGCCTGGCCCAGCTCGGGTAGACAGGGGCAGGCAGACCTGGTGCAAGTCTGGACCCGCCGCTCCTTCTGTGTGACCCTGAGCTTGTGCTGCATGCTCCTGGGCCTCCATTTCCTCATCTCTCCAGTGCAGACCATCCGTAATTGCAGTTTTGCAGGGTCAGGAACCCGAGTGACACAGGTGCTGCCTAAGTGAGGACTTGGAGCCCGGTAGGCCCTTGCTCTTCCTCATCCTCCATATCTGAAGGAGGACCAAGACCTGTCATTTACACCTCCAAAACCTCTCTTGAATGTGAACACTACCTGGCATCCTGTAAGTACCACACAAACACTACATCCTTGTCAGCCCATTGCTTGGATCTCAGTATCCATGACAGAATGATAGTCTCACAGCTAACCTGTTCCTTGCCCTGCACAGAGAGAGATTTTCTTATTGTGAAAATCCCTTTAGCACTTCACCTACCTGCTCAGAAGCCTGCTGTGGCTCCTCAGTATCCTCCAGGCAAGAAATCTACAAATCCTCCTTGTGCCCGCATGAGCCCAAGTCTCAGTTTCCCAGTTCCACCAGCCTTGTGGCTGTCCCTTTCACACACTCCAACCTCACAGATCCATTTTCAGTTCCTTAAGCATGCCCAGTTCATTCCTGCCCCAGGGCCTTTGCCCTTGCCATGCCCTCTACCTGGAACTTTCTGCTCCTGCCTCCTTTTTTATGACTTCACTTAAATGTCACCTCCCCAGGCAAACCGTTCCATCTAAATTAGGTTCTGTGCCCTCTATTCGCCCTCTGTTGGAACCTTGTCAGTTTCCTCCATGACACAGATCCCAATTTGTCATATGCTGTTTATTTGGGTTTACTGGGTTGTGGCTGTCTCTCTAGCAGACTGCATGCTTCGGGGAGCAGGGTGGCCTTGGGGAACTGGAGCACGGGGAGTGTGGCATAGTCCTTCACAGGACCAAATGGCCACTCTGGACCCCTCCAGGGAGTCTCAGGGCACGGCTGGGGCAGGAGGTGCTCTGGGCTGGGGGCTGTGTGCCCAGGATGGCAGGGGGCTCTATGCCTGGCTTCTTGCCCCCCTCTGCAGCTCCCTGCCAACTTCGGGGTCCCCCAAGGATGCTTTTCTGGCTCTCCCTAATGGTCTGACATACAAGGTCCCAGTGACAAAGCTCCCTCTGATAAAAGATGCAAAAACTAACATCTGGTGGTTAATTAATAAAGAGCAGCCGCGTCTGGCTGGGGCGCACTGCGTGCTGATGCTGGCGTTTTCTATGTCCATCCCAAGAGATGCTGACACTGGCTGCAAAACTGGGGGGAAAAGATCGATTTGGAGTGGGCCTTGCTGACAAGGCTCCCCTGGGGCAGGATACCCCCTCGTTCCCACTTTAGAGGAGGCCGATGCTTTGTCTCCCACTACAGGGGCGTGGGTGGTGGAAGGCAGAATCTCATTTGTTGAATGCCTCTCTGTGCCCTGCTCCACATCCCGCCCATTCTGCCCAGACACCCCAAGAAATGATCGTCCTGCTCCCTCTTATGTCCTGAAGGCTCAGCTGTTACCCCAAAGGCTGAGTGCTTCTCATTTCACCAAGAAGCAGGAGCACCAGCACTGGCCGTGACATCTTGGGGCATCACTAATGGCCTATGCCACAAATGCATGCTCCAGGCCCCAGTGCTACCTGTTCCACTGTGCCAGGGAGTATGTGTTATAACAAACAACCAGTGTCTCTGCAGTGAGTACTGTAGGAAACTCACCTTGGAAAACACTACCAAGCATTTATTCAGCACCTACTGTATGCCAGGCTCCAGGATGCTCCTGCTAATTATGTGAGGCAGAAAGCATCGATGCCTCCTCTTTCTATCAAGGACCAGAGAAAGGAAGGACCCCTGATCAAGGCCATGTGGTGACACAGGCAGACTCCAGTCCAGATCCTGCAGTTGGTGCCAGTTCCAGTGCTTCCCAGCTGGCTCCACGAGGCCCCTGGGGAAGGAGAGGGCCTGCTCACAGCTGTAGGAGCTGCCCCAATGACTAGGCCACTGAAATATTCATGGAGCTCATGTTTCAGCAACTACTTAGGGAGCAGGCTTGGCCCCAGCCTCAGCTGACTGTGGGTCCCACAGTGACCTTCAGCAAGCACAGGGCCATGTAAGGTTTCATCTGCAAACAGGGTACCTGCAAGACCTCCCCAAGCCACGGTGAAGAGGAGCTGCTGGCTGTGCCGTGAGCTTGGGTGCAACCTTGAATCACCTGAGAGACACAGGTGTTAGGCTAATGAGTTTGAACCTCAGTCCCACAGCTTTGGGGGCCTCCATGAGCTAATCGTCTCACCTTGCTGAGCCTCAGTTTACCTTTGGTCTCTGCTCATGGGGTTGTTAGGACAACTAAATGACAGAAACTGCTTAGCCTAGAGCCTGGTACAGACAATAGGCCAAAAAGCTATCAGCCAGGTGCAGGTGGGTTTGTCCTCCCCTGCTGTGATTGCAGCATTGAGAACATAGATGCACATGTTACTTCACACTTGAGGGTTTCTTGGCCTAGTTGGGCCCCGCCAATGCTCTGGTTCCAGGGGCCCTCACTTGCTTGTGTCTGAGGGGTGTCCTGGCCACCCACTCTGGAAGGGGCACCAGACAGTCCAGAGTCCCTAGCGTAATCCAGTTGTTACTGACCAGCTCTGTGACTCTCATCACCAGACTCCCTGCCTTTGAGACCTCCAGAAACAAGACAGCCACATCATGCTGGGATTAGAGCCTGTGGAGTGTAATGGGGGTTCCTCGATTGGCCACCAACTTGCCATGTCGCCTTGTCAAATGCCTTGAGTTCTTTGGGACCTCCATCTCCACTTCTGACCCCAGTGCCTATGCTGTCACGGGGAGGAGAAGAGACAAGGAGGGAGAAAGGGTCTGTACTTGGGGCTCATTGGCAATTCCTTTCCCATTTCCCAGACCTCCCAACCTAGTCACCTCTTTCCTTGACCATTGTCAGTCCTGGGTCACACAGTGAGCAGGCAACTGTGCTACTGAGCACAAATGGTCTTCAACCTACGATGGCTCAATTTCTGATTTTATGACACCCAAGGGTGCCCACATCACCACTCTGCTCTTTACTTTCTGGACAATAGTCAATCATTACATGACAGACTCAATACTGTGTGATAAGATAGGCTTCGTGCTAGATGAGTCCAACTGACTGGAGGCTGGAGTAACTGTTCCTAGCATGGCTAAGATAGTGTGCTAATATCAGTAGGTTAGGGGAATTTGTACATTTTTGATTTATGGTATTTTCAACTAATGATGGGTTTATCTGGGATGTGGCCCCATCACAAATTCAGGAGTATCTGTACCAGCAGCTAAGACCCACTGCTATGAAGAGATCCTTGCATTACCCCATTTTTCAGCTGGGTAAACTGAAGCTTAGAGGGGGAAAGTAACATGAATACAGCCAGAAAGTACCAGATGCAGGCTCTACCTGACTTTGGAGTCCTACTTCCTGCCTCCCCCAACCCACAGGTTGGGGAGACCCTCCCCAGATTTCTCCCATTCCCAGCTCCCTCTCTCCTCCCTACCCCCTCCTTAGTCCTGCCCTGGGCAATCAGCTTCTTTGGATATGATTTGGGATTCTAATGAACAGAATGATTTGGCATTTAAATAATTATCCACTCTAACTGTTAGTGCTGCTGAGTCGGGAGAAATTTCTGCATCTTATTTATGAATATGGTTCCCCCCTCCCTGGGTGGAGGTTTCCCAGCCTGCCCCCCACCCTGCACCTCTATCTTAAATGCCTTTTCAGCTTCTGCTTCCAGCAGCGACCCCCCCAGCACCGGCCCCTAAGTGCCTATTAACAACTTTTCCCTTCCGCTATCAGAGCCGGGACCGCCCCTTTTTATCTTTACATTTAATATCATTACAAATCCTAGTGTTATTCAAATTGCATCAATTATTCAATTTCTCCTCCCCAGTGGAGGCAGTGGCTTCTCAGTGGCAGAGCAGGAAAAAGCAAAGGGCTTTCAAGGAGGGTTCGGAAATCATGGGGGATTCAGCTCTATTCCATTAACCTGGGCTTTTTGGCTGCCACAAACCATGGAATTGATTAAAACACATGCATGGTTTCCATTTGGTTTAAGGAGAAAGCCTGATGCTGACAAACATTGAAGGGGTAGTTTGGGAGAGAAAATGCTTTTGTTGCCCTGTGATACTCATTCACTGAGTGTTTACTGAGCACCTGCTGTAAGAACAGCACCATTTATGAGCACTTGCTGTATACCAGGCACTACAGTTATCTCTTTCTAGAAAATGGTTCAAATTTTTAAGACAGTCCTGTGATGTGGTTATTCTCATAACTCCTTCCTCCCCATTTTAGAGAGGGAGAAATTGAGGCTCAGAGAGAGGAGGTCTCTAGTCCTAGGCTGCACAGTGATGGAGACTGGTTTTATCTTCAGAGTACAGGTTCTTAACCACGATGCTGTGGTTATAGGACTGGGGCAACTTTATGGGATGGAACAGAAAAAATTGCCACCTTCTCACAGGGCTCATTTTTGAGGACTTGTGTGAGAAACTGCTCACATCTCACTCCAAGAAAAGCCTCTTCCCTTCCCAAGTCACTGACTGTTTCTTAGCTTTGGACTCTAGGTTGGGTCCTGGTTATATTTCTTTTTTTGCTTTGTCTGCCAGGAGACTCAGCCCGCATGCAGCCCACTGCTGGAAAATGTAAAATACCTTCCCCTACCATTCTGTCATCCTGGTTCCCTTGTCTACCCAGCTTTGGCATTATGGAATATATTTTTAAGTCACTTTTAAATCTTTTTGAAATGAGACCAGACACTTTTTTTTTGAAGACTCATTGGGCATTTTATACAAGTTTCTACTCAACCTTGGCAACACATTCGTAGGTAACTCACAGATGAGGAAATGGAGGCCAGAGAGGATGAGTGACTTGCCTAAGGACACACAGTAAATGGCAGACCAGGATGGGAGCACAGTCAGAGGCCTGCAGAGCCATCATCTTTTCATGCCCTGGGGACACAGAAGACCAGGAAATGTTCTCCTGTCCAGGGTTCCAGGTCCCTGCTGCAGGTCTAGTTTGGGCAAAAAATTGCCATAAAAAATATCCAATCACAAGTCAGTAAACATGGATCCTGCCACCTTGCTTTGGGGCCAACTCCTCCCCCGGCCTCAGTTTCCCTTCTGTTGGGTTGACCTCAGATCACTCCTTTTCTGCCAGTCTTACGGGTGCATCCACCATCATGTGGGCCCATCCAGCCTCTGAGTCACAGCTGCCACCCCTAAGGCAGGTGCAGTCCCCAGGGAGGTATGTCACCTGCTTCCTCGGGTTCTGATGCCACAGACTGGAGGAGGGAGCGGCACAGCAGAGGCAACAAGCCTGTGACATGCACCTCTGCATCTTCTGCTGCAGCCACCTGCAGGCTTGTGGTCCTGGTCCCCAGGCTCAGAAGAAGCAGGTTAGGGAGTGGCTGAGGGCTTTCCCTTCCTGCACCAGGGAGTCTGAAGCTGGTCTGGCCCAGCCTGCTCTAGGGAGGACTGACTCCAAGCAAGAAGAGAGGAGGGGAGGCTTATGGGGGCAGATGACCTTCCCAAGGGAGAGGGGTCTCATTTGCTGAGCGCCAACTGAGTGCACCCCCTCGCCACAGAGGTGCCAAATTCTTCTTATGTTTCAAACAAGCTCCAATTCATTTCTAACACTTACAATCAGGATTTTAACTTCTTGCAAGAAGTGAGACTGTCCCCACCTATAAAGTGAATGGCTTGGAGTCCTTTCTGGGCCCTCCCTGGGGTTGAAACTGGGAAGCCAACCCACCATCCTACAAGCCACTGCTAGTGGGTGCTCAGGCTCTTTGCCAGGAACTTTCCACGCCATTTCATTTAAGCCCACAGCCTCAATGAAGGGAAAGTCTGCTGTTATGCCCATTAAACAATTAAGAAACTGAAGTTTGGAGGAATTGCAAAAGGCCACAAGCCTTTAGCTCCCAGATACATTTTGCATCTTCCTTCCTGCCCCAGGGCCTTTGCTTGGGCTCCAGCATCCCCTGGAAGGTTTTATATCCTTCTCCTTGCGAGCGTTAACCAGCCTTCAGGTATTTCCTGGCTTCTCCTGCTATTGCTTCTTAGGACCCTCATGCCCTACAGCCTCTGTGATGACAGTGACGCTAGCAGAGACTTATGGAGTACTTTCCATGCCAGGCACTGTGTGTCAGCTTCCTTCCCTTCCCACAACCCCATGGAGTGGCTGTGATTATTGTCCTCATTTTACAGACAAGGACTCTGCGGCACAGAGAGAGTAAAAGTCATCAGCCCAAGCTCACACAACAAAGAGTAAAATTTTTACTTTGGGTTGTGTGACTGTTAGATTCACATTGTCAGGGACTAACTACATCTTTGGGCAATGTGTTCCTGATAAATAAACATCCTTTAAATGATCAAAGACAGCAAGAAGATGGCTCCCAAATTCTAATTCCATGCCCATACCCCCTGGATTATGGCCTTTGCCTCCCTCTCCAACTCCCATCTGACCCTCGGGGAGGTACTGAGTTCTCCTTCTCTGCCACCTCCTCCACCAATTTCTTCAGAGAACAAGAAGACTCTATGGCCTACACTGGCCTCATCTTCCCTAGCTGCCTTTCCAACCCACCTTATGTGCCCCACACCCAGACTGTGGCCTCTGGGAAATTCCAGGGAGCCCCTGCCCCCTCCTTGCTCACCACTCTCCCCTGAGCCAGTTTACTGCCAATGACATTCAGACAAATGGCTGTTGTCAGCTGGGCCGGTCCCATGGAAAGGCGTGTCGGGTGATGTATGGTGTCATCTACCAGAAGCACAGGACTCACTGCTGCTCTGGGTCTCTGAGGGGCGCTCCCCACCCTGTCAGCCTCTAACCCCAGCCACAGAGGTCTTTGGGATCCCCTCCTGCCCAGCCCTGGAGACAAGGCCTCCGTCAGACAACATTACTGAAGCTTTTCATCACATCCTTAAGAGCCTGGCCCACTCCCCGCCCTCTGGTCTCCACCAACCCTGAGCCCAGTGTCCATCTCCGCCACCCCAAGAAACAGGTGGCTATGTGACTGTCTACCTCTGGGTGCCAACGAAGGAGGCCCAACCCAGCCCGGCCACCAACAAGGACCTGATGAAGTCTGGTTCACTGTCATGTCTTCCTTCCCCGAGGGGAAATCAAAGCATGTCCGAAAGCTGCTGACCCTCTGGACCTGGGCTGTTGTCCAGACCCACCCTGTCCTCATGCCTCTCCTGCCCTTGGGCTTCTGCCAGCTGCTGACTCTGGCACTGAGCTTGTTATCTTTAACATGAGATTAGCAGCCAGGTGTGGTGGTGCACACCTGTAATCCCAGCACTCTGGAAAGCCGAGGCAGGAGCACTGCAAGTTTGAGACCAGCCTGGGCTACCCAGCAAGACCTTGTGTCAAATTTAAAATTAAAAGGGCTGAAGATATAACTTAAGTCGAAGGCCTTGGGTTCAATCCCAAGAAAATAAACAAATAATCAAATGAACAAATAGATTAGCAATAACACTAGCCGCTTACATAGCACTGCACAAATGCTTTGTAAATAGTGAATTCCTGCCACATTATTAAAGATGAGGTTGGAAGTTTTCAGTTACGCATGTCATGTTACCCAAGTGACTGGGCTGAGCCAAAGGGGATTTATGGAGATCCTTCTATTACATTCAAACTCATACCACCAGGTTTCGCATGTGGCCCTTATAACAGTCATCTCAGGAAGCAAATATTATCTCATTTCACAGGCAAAGTAGATGGATGCTGGAGAGCTGTGCACACTTGCCCAAAGGCACACACCTGGTAAGCTGCAGGGCTTGAATTTGAACCAGGAGACAGGCTTGAACTACCATCCACAGTGCCTTGCAGAGCTAAGATGAATACTGGATGAGTCAGTGACAAAAACACCTAATGTAGGCCTAAAGTCTCCCTTCTACCCTTAACCCGGGCACCCAGGTCACCAGCTCCCCTTTGGGGACATCAACAGGCTCTCCCTGGTCTTCGTAGGGGTCCTCAGTGACCCAGAAATAATCTAACTAATTATACCCTTCCTCCAATTCAACAGCCTTTCATGTTTCCTGATCCCAAACCATGGGGTATCTGTTTCTCAACCTCTCTAGCACCCAATGGGCTACTTCTTCCTGGCAGAAGTAGAGATGGGAAAATCCAGAAGTTTAAAGCATATCCATAGCTTTCAACTCCCTGATGAAAATCAAAGGAGACCCCACCAACCCTGCAGATGAATAAAGGCAAATGGCCTCACAGATTTTACTCTTCCTAAAAGTGACTGAGCATTTGCTGTGTACCTGTTCTGTGCTGAAGGGAAGGACAAGATGCAAACAGCTTTGAAACACTCTCAAAAGCTGACCATGTGCCTGGGAAGCTGGGCTTTCCCATGGGGAATCTAGTGGTCACACTCTACTCCTGGACTCCTGCAGACTAACCAAAAATCTGCTAAGCCCCAGTTAAATGGTGCATCATCCTAGGCACAGAGACCACAGTAGCAAGCAAGACAGACAAGGTTCCTGCCATCACAAACTGCACTAACAAATAAGGAAGGGCCAATGCAGAGTAAAGAATAAAACAGGTTGTTGTGAAGGAGAATGATAAAGGGGTCTGGAAGGACCCCTGCAGAGAGAGGACCAGGGAGCTAAGACAAGGATGACAAGCAGCTGCCCCAAGAAGATCTGAGGGTGACAGCATTCCAGGCAAGGGAATAGCAAAGCAAAGGTTTTGAGAGGGAAAGAAGTGGGGGAGCTTGGGGCATCAAGAGATGATCAGGGTGGCCAGCTCAGAGCAGAGGATGACTCTTGGCCAGGAGAGAAGGCAAATGGTCAGGAAGGAGCAGAAGGAGGGGGTGAGTGATGTGGCACATCTGTTGGTGTGCATGTGACGGGTTCAATTTGTCTCCTTGGCTTTGGTGGCTGTCCTCTGGTGTCTCGCCTGGCCTTTCCCCTGTGTGTGTCTGTGTCCTAATCTCTCCTTATGAGAACACCAGTCATATCGCATTAGGGCCCACTCCAGTGACCTCATTTAACCCTTATTAGGAGTGTTAATCAGCTTTCCATCCTTGTGAAAAACTACTTGAGGCAATTTAAAAGGAGAAATTTGTTTAGGCTCATGATTTCAGAGGGTTCAGTCCACAGTGGCCTGACTCACTGCCTTGGCCTTCATTGTGGAGCACTGCAGCAAGGAGTGTGTGTTCATGGGAGCAGGAGAGCAAGAGAGAGATAAAGGATCAGGGTCCCCATAGCCTCTTCAAGGGGACACCCCCTAACTTCCTCCTACCAGCACCACCTGTAAATGTTTCCACCACCTCCCAATTGCACCATCTCCTGAGGACATGAGTTGTGACAGATATTTAAGATCTAAACCATTACATTAGCCCTCAAAGGGTTCCAGCTCCAAATACAGTCACATATGAATTTGGGAGCACACAATTCAGCATACATCAGTTCCTCTTTCCCTCATGCCACAGGAATGTGTGCAGGTCCAGCCATGGACTCCCAGCACCACCTCTCCTCTGCCTTCCTTAGAAACCTGCTAGGCTATCTATGTGCTGAGCCTGAAATGCCAGGAACTGGTGCCCCTGGAGCAGCCCACCTTACAGTGTGTGTTCCTGCCATGCCTCAGAGTTCTGTGTCACTCGGTGCCTACAGTGATAATCCAGTTTTCTAAAAGCCCCTTTATTTTCTGCCTTCCTCCCTGCCTCATGTTCCCTGTCTCCCATTTGTCTGAGTTTCCTTTCAAAGCAAATCCTGTGCCCTCAAATCCTCCTCCTATGTTCTATTTCTGAGGCACCCCTCATGGCCCAGCCGGTCTGGGAATCATCCCTCCATGGGCATAAGTCTGGAGCGAAGGAATACTGTTGAGAAGTCCCTAGAATAAAAACAGTGGTCATGGCCACCATTTATAGGATGTGTTCCCTTTCCCCACGTGTTGTGCCAGGAACTTTACCAGCCTCCTTTTCTTAAGCACTCCAGCCCATGTGATTAAGTACTATTATTTTAGGGTATTGGGAATGCAGCCCAGGATAGCCGAACCACTAACCTATATCCCCAGTTCCTTTCATTTTTTGGAGACAGGGTCTCACTAAGTTGCCCAGGCTGGCCTCAAACTTGCGATCTTCCTACTTTGCCTCCTGAGTACCTGGGATTACAGGTGTGCCACTGAGACTGACTGTAAGTACTCTTAACCTTTTATAAGAGGGAACAGTGAGACTCAGAGAGGTTGAGTCACTTTCAAAAGGATGCTTTTGAGAGCAGGCTCTCAACCAACATCTTACCTACTGTGTTATAAGGTTGGTACCTCAGACATCCCATATCCTGACTGCATAGTGTGGCAGCCACCCAGGCCCCTTTGGTGTTGTAGGAGCCCATCACAACTCCCGGCCCCATGTGCCCCTGCACAGCCCCGACCTGTTATCTGTTTTGTGCACAGCCTGCGCCCGTCAGGGTAATGGACTGTGCATGTCCTAGTGGAGGTGGCCTCTGGCAGGAATGATGTATGAGGCGCTATTGTTTGATATGAATGCATTAGGCGACATTCCCAATAAAGACTTTACCAGCAGAGCCGTGCTTGCTGGCAGCAGCCCCCACAGAGGGAGGGGCAGAGGCAGAAGGCCAAGTTCTCATCAAGCAGGACCACCATCAGGAAACAGATTCTGGGTCAGATTGGATTTCAGAACTTTTGACCGAGCCCCACCTCCTGTATCTGCACAGGCAGCAGGATGGGGAGCCACAGATCTCATTCTTCAGAGAACACCAGCATTGGGTTGGAACCGGCTCAAAGCCTGAGTCCCTGCCCCAACCCAGATCCACAGAGACAGTGTCCCGGGCAGGGCCCTTGACTCTGCCTTTCAAGCAGTTCCCTTGATGAATCTCCTATTGGTGGCCCAGGGCCCAAATGCCGTCCCCAATGGTGAGGAATAAGAAGGATGGGGTTTGGAGTCAGACGCCCTGGTGTGAGTCTGGGCTTCTCTAGGAAGTGCAGGGTGATCTTAGACAAGTCACTCAGGTCATGACCTCCTCAACAAACAGGGCTAAGTTGCCCGATCTATAACATGGCCATAACAGCAATGCTAACCATAGCTGCTTCCCTGGACTGAAGTGGACGAGAAGCTCAACTCCTAGGACTGGGCAAGGGGGTCCCCTCTGTGTCTCCCCAGGAATCTTTTGGGGCCCCACATGGACCTGCAGGAACCTCAGGCACCATAGGAAGAAAGGGTGGGAGATCCTGAAATCATTCACTCCACAAATCATTTTTTTCTGAGGGTATCTCTCACTTGCAACCTGGCCCCTTGAAGACGCAAAGATGAGCAGAAGGTGGGTGCTGGCCCTCAGGCAGGGATGGCATTCCTGGGGACAGCAGGGAGGCGCCCTCAGAAACAATGACTGGAGCCCTGGGAGGGTCCCTCAGGAGATGGAATGCAGCAGGGATGCCCCGGAAGGAGTCACAGGCTATATGTGAGTTTGAAGCAGTGGGACAGGTCAGAGATCCAAAAGGGGTTTCATGGGGCTCAGACCAAAATGCAGGCTCATTCCTCTGGGGACTCTTAGGAAGTTTCTTGCAGTTTCCAGCTCCTCGAGGACACCCACATTCCTTGACTCATGGCCCCAAATCACTCCACCCTCTGCTTCCATGGTTATTATCCCTGATACTGACCTTCCCACCTCCCTCCCTCTTATAAAGACACTTGTGATTACACTGAGTCCATCCAGATAATACAGGATAGGGATGAGTTACACTGGCAGTGCCCTTTCTGCCACGTAAGGTACAGGGTTACAGGTTTGGGAGATTAGTGTGTGGACCTCCTCAGGGAACTATGAGTCTAACTCATCACACCATTCCTCATATGCAGCCCTCTCATGATGTCCACTGCTCCAGGGAGATAACAGAGCCTTTTGCATGGCCTCCAAGGCCCTGAATGGTCCCCTTTTCCATCCTGGCCTCGTTTCCTGTGTCTCCTACCTCTCTCATGCCAGCCTCCCTGATCTTCACCAAGTTCCCAAATCTAAGTGCCACCTTGGGCTGATCCCTTTCCCTGGAGCATTCCCTCTGCATATCCATTAGATTTCAGCACAAGAGTCACCTCCTCCAAACCACCCCTCCCCCACAGCAGTGGTGTCTATACCTGAGGCTCACATGGCATCTTAATAACCCTGCCAGGGGTTCTTCTCTGCTTGTGTTCTGATTGTGCGGATAGGCTTAAAAAACAAACAACCATGATACAGTGAAAACTAAGACAGGAGAGAAGGGCCCCATACTCCCCAAGAGTTACTTTTTACTTCTTCTGCAACTATCCCAAAGGTCTTGCAGCCGGCCCTGGTACATCAGGCACCCCATGGCTCCTACAGGAGATATTTGCTTTGTTACAGCAGGCTCCACTCCAGTCCCAATCTATCCCAGATGACTCCCCTCTGCAGCCTCTCTGAATGATTCCAACCCTGCAGCCCTCCTTATTCAGTCCTGCAAGGAGTCCCTCCTCTTTGCATGACCAAACAGAAGATAAGCCTGACTTTTCCCCTTATAAGAGACCTTTGTGTACCCTTATTGGGTTCAGTACTTGTGCTGTTTCCCCCTTACACTGCAGCATAAATACTAATAAAGTCTCTTTCCCAAAGGCATATTCTTGCCTATGCACAATTTCTATATTGGGTAGAGCATGCCAGATGGTACACTAAGAGCTGGTAGCACCAAGGTTGATGGTGTTGAAAGCTGCCAGCAGCCAGAGTTGGTAATATTGAGCGTAGCAGAGAATGATGAAGAACGATGGAGAATTATCAGACCTGCCAACTCTGATGGCCAGAAGAGTTCCTGAGACCTGCCAGTAGCTGCAAGGAGAGCCACTAGTACTAAAAGAACTGCTGGCTGCTGGCGTTCCAATCCCTGGACTGTTAACACTGCAAGAGCTACACCTTGCCAATTTGTGATTCCTGTGTGAAATGAGCAAGAACCCTCAGCCAAGTGGCAACATCTTGGTGGGCTCCTCCCACTTAGAGGACTCTGATGGAGAAAATGGACAGCAGTGAAGGTGGTCATCAAGCTCAAGAACCAACCCTCAGCTGATTTCCATCTTATCTGCAACTAAGAATCCATGGTGGCTGGTGACAAACCAGACATTCACAAAACACAGGGCAAGGAAAATCTTGACCATCCTCTCCTTAGGAGCTAACTACATGTACTTGTCAAAATACAGCCTGGCTTCCTGCCCCTCTACCTGTCATCAATTCAAGACACAGTTTTTCTCACTGTCACATCTCTGAGATCAGGGGTAGCAGAGGCCTCCAGTTCCTCCCAGTTGTCACGGGAGGTGCCACAAGCCAGCAGCTGGCCAGGTGGAGATGCCATTGGCCACGCATCCAACTTGGTCAGACCTGTTCCCGTTGTCTTCACTTTTCATCCAGAGCTTAATGGTCATTTAAAATATCTTCAAATGACAAGGAGAATATATTGGTCATTGTTGCAGTTAGATGATGAAGCATTCTTTTCATTTTTTAAGGTATTTAAACATTTTATAGTAATAAAAGAAAAAACCCTCCAAAAATATGAAGCAAATATGGGTCACATGAGGCTACATTTTGAAATAGCAGAGAATTGGAGGGGTTAGGAAACCTGCGAGGATTTGTCCAGTAAATGCTTCTGTGCTGGGCCCAAGATGCCCTCAGACTGTTCTGATTTTCAGGGATGTGCTCATTTTCCTAGCTGAGGTTTCCCCAAAGGCTGTTTCTCTGCACACCTCAGTCCTTCTGGGCTCTCAATCTAGGTAACTGTCCCCACCCTCACATATGCCAGTGGGGAAGCTGCCTGTCTTTTAGCCACAGCCACCAGGATTAATGCAGGGGGCAGTTATGTTGTGTCTGGCACTGTTCTTTTTTTTTTTTTTTTTGCGGCACCGGGGATTGAACTCACAACCTCGCACCTGCCAGACAGGCGCTTGAGCCACTGAGCCAAACTCCCAGCCCTCTGGCACTGTTCTAAGAGTTGAGCTTCAGTAAGAACCCAACAGAGCTGATGGGCATGCTCTGCCAGCAAAGCCCCAGAAACCACCTCCTCCAAGAAATCTGCCTCCTAGCGCTATGACCTTAGTCTCTTAGGATGTGCATCACAGTCTGTTTAGTTCAGCTGTCCCCATGCTTCCTCTCTGATGAGACAGTGAGCACATTAGGGTCAGAGAGTTGTCTCCTGTCCTCAGTGCCCAGTGCGGGGTGTAACACATAAAAGGTGCTTGAGAAATGATCTGTTAAATTGAACAAATGAGAGAGTGGATGTAAGGGTGAAAGTGCTGGTCTGACATGCAGTAGGTAGCTAATACTGGCTGTCTGCAGTTGATGGTGACCTTGCTGATTGGCTCAAGAGGGGAAGCCAAAGCCAAGGTTTCTATACTCTGACCCCAAGTCTTTTGATAGGTGCTGGGCGAGATGATAGGATAAGAAGTCACAGCATCTGGTTCAGGTTCTGGCTCAGAGATCTCTGCATGGTCCAGTCATAGCACCTCAGTTTCTCAGTCTGTAAAATGGGGATGACCCAAGCCCCTTCTTAAGGATGTGGTCAGGGTGACTTGAATCAACTGGTGTAAAGGGCTAGCCCACCCCAGCTGGCTCTGAGACCCCCAGCTTGCTTCTGGGAGCACTGAGGTGAGTGTGGAGGCCACTGAGCAACGTGCACATCCCCCATGGTCTCCAAACAGCCACCAAGCCACTTGAGTCCTGTCCTTATGTTCGTCTACCCCAGGATGTGGCTCCTCCTCCTCCTCCTCCCTCTCCTAGTCTGTCCCTAGCTGGAACTCACCTCTCAGCAGTCTAGTTCCATGATCCAGGGAAAAGCAACCCAGAATCTATGTCCTGGAGCCACATTTTTACCTCAGTAGCTTCCGGAAATAAAGTGTTACTAGCAGTGGGGTGCAGGGTATGCAGACCACCTCCCACCCCAACCCCACCCAGGGCTGGGCAGGAAGCAGACTGCAGTGTGGCAGCTCCAGATGCGGTTGTTAGAACAAATTTATGCTCCGTTTACACAGGCTCCAGATGCCATGGGCTCCTCAGTGGATTTTTCTGAATACCAGGGAAGGGGGTAGGGCTGGGGCAAAGGGGTAACCCCTCCCCTCAGACCCTGCTCCCTTTCCCCAGCTCAGCTCTGAGGACAACACTCCACAGTGTGGCCCAGGCACTCCTCTGCTAAGCCTAGCCTTGGCCTCACTCCCCAAAATTTCTGCCCTCACAAGCACAGGAGCCCCATGCCCAGCCCAACTGCGGGGGCAGTCAGGTGCTTGTTAAACGCTTCCAGTAAAGGACGACATGCAACCAGGACAGGAGCTGAAGCAGACAGAACTGTGCCCCCGAAAAGCTATGCTGAAGCCTGAACCCCAGTGAATGTGGCCTAATTTGGAAACAGGGTCTGCTGTGGTTTGAATGCTGGTGTCCCCTCCAAAGTTGTGCTGAAACTCTGTCCCCATTGCCACCAAGGTAGGAGGCTTTACCCTCATGAATAGGATTAGCAATCTCATGTGAGAACTTTTCTCTTTTCTTTTCTTTTTTCTCTCCTCCTCCTCCTCCTTGTCCTTTCTCTCTGTCTCTCTGTCTCTGTCTGTCTCTGTCTCTGTCTCTGTCTCTGTCTCTGTCTCTCTCTCTGTCTCTCTCTCTCTCTTTCCTTTTCTGTTGTACTGGGCAACTGAACTCAAAACCTGCACACTGAGCTGCGTCTCCAAGTCCATTTTTATTTTCTATTTCAAGACAAGATCTTGCTAAGTCACTAAGTTGCCCACACTAGACTCAAACTTGTGATCCTCTTTCCAGACTGCTGGGATCACAGGAGCGAGCCACCTCGCCGGCACGAGAGCTTTTTTGCCCTCCTGCCCATGTGCAAACAGCGTTCCCCTCTGAGGGATGCAGTAGCAACAACGTGATGTCCTGGACACAGCCTTCATCAGACACCAGTGCCAGCGTCTCAACCTTGGACTTCTCACCCTCTAGAACAATAAGGGATAAATTTCTGTTCTTTATAAATTATTTAATCTGCAGTATTATGTTATAGCAGCACAAATGGACTCAGACAGGATCTTGGCTGATATAATCAAGTTAAGATGTGATTACACTAATGTCCTTTAAAGAGGGAATGTAGCGGATGTGGTGACACTCGTCTGTGATCATAATCGCAGCACTCTGGGAGGCTGAGGCAGGCAAATCATGTTTGAGTCCAGCTTGGGAAACTTGAAGAGTTAGGGAGACCCTGTCTCCAAATAAACAAACAAACAAAAAGCCTGGGAATGTAGCTTACTGTGAAGGCTCTAAGTTTAATTCCCAGTACAACCCCCTTCTCCCTCAAAAAGAAGGAAATGTGAATGTAGGCGCAGAGAGGATAGTACCTTGTGATGACAGAGGTAAAAACTGGGGGTATAGCTACCAGCTAAGAGAGGCCAGTTGTTCGCTACAAACACCAGAAACTCATAGAAAGGCGCAGTGGTTTTGATTAGTTCCAGAAGGAACTAATCCCGTGGACACCATGTTTGCAGACTTCAGGCCCCCAGGCTGTGAGGGCATACATCTCTGTTGTTTTAAATCACCTAGTTTGTGGCTCTTTGTCACCACAGCCCTAGCAAACTCATACAGTGGCAATGAGTGTGAGCTGTGGCTGGTGGCATGCTGAGGCTTCTTGCCAGGCCCCCAAGTCCCCTTGCCTGTGGCCCTGCTCTAGGTAGGGCTGCCACTGTCCTGCATGAGGGACCACACCGGCCCCTCCCTGGGCTCCTTGGCTAAGACTGCCCTCTGTCTCTTCTCCACCCCGCGCCATACCTCCATTTCCACCTCCCCTTCATTCCTCAACCCCACTGTAAGCTGGTCCAGCTCCCTGTCCCCTGAGGATGCTCTGCCCAGGCCCTGGACGTGCCTCAGTCCCACACCTTGGCCTCTCCGGGCATCACAGTGCTATCCCCCTCTCTTTGCAACTCTTGCCTTCCTTCAAGTCTGAGATGCTTTCTCTTCTGCTGTCTTCCTTACACCTACCCCGCAACATGCCTGCTTGGTTTTCTGACCTTCTCTTCCACCTGCCCGGGCTGTGTCTCTCTCCCCTTTGCCCTTCCCACATGTGGTGGCAGTGGTGATGGTGGTAGTGACGGGGACGGTGGGGATGGCGGTGCTGCCTTCTGCATTGCCTCTCAGCCCAGGAAGTGGGTTTGAAGATGAGATACCATACCCTACTTCCCTTCCTTTCCTCCTTCTCCCTCCCTCCCTCCCTCTCTCCCTCCTTTTCTCCCTCTCTTCCTTTCTTTTCTTCCTGTCTTTCCTTAGTTTCTCTTTCTTTTCCTCTTTCTCTTTCCTTCCTCTTTTTACGCTCTCTTCTCTTTCTCACACACACACACACACACACACACGTGTATACACTGAGTGTACTTGGCTCACATAACAAGGTGCCACCAACTGGGAGCTTAAAGCAACAGAAGTGTATTTCCTCAGAGTTCTGGATGCGAGAAGCCCCAGTCAATAATCAGCTCCCTCTAAGATGCTGGGTGGAGTCCCTCCTTCCCTCTTCCTGGTTTCTCCTGGTGGCCGTCCACTCCTGGCATTCCTTGGCTTCCAGCTGCTTCACTGCAAGCTCTGTCTGTCATCCACAGCCTTACCCCACGCATCTGTGTCTCTTCTTCTTATAAGGACTCCAGTCATATCGGATTTGGAGCCACTTTAATGACCTCACCCTAACTTGATTTCATATACCAAGACCCTACTTCCACGTAAAGTCATGGTTACAGGCACTGGGGGCTTCAACGTACCTTTTTGATAGACAAAGTTCAAACCACAGAGCACACACTTTTCCTCCATGTCTTCCTCTCAGTCTTAGTATCGGCAACCTCACAAGGGCTTTGGCTGTCCCCAGGGCTGCGGGGCTCATTGGATATAGCTGAGCCTGCCTGTCCTTGTCCTCTCTGTCCCTTACCCTCCCCCCCAGGCTCTCTTCTCTCCTCCCCTCCTCCATGGCAATGATCCTCAGGGATGCTCAGTCATTACTTTGCCCTCTGGATGTGCCCATCCCCTGGGTCAGCAAAGGTTTCTCGGAGAAATGGCCAACTGAGGCCTGGAGGGAAAAGAGAGGGGGCATGTGCATGCAGGCAAATCTCTCTGCCTCTGCCCTGCCACTGTCTCTGTGCATCTTGTTGAAGAGGTGAAGATCACTGCCTGTCTCCCACTTTGCACTGAAAGGGTAAATGATATGCTGACACCTTAATTACGGCCCATTGTCACAGAGTGCTGTGGAAATTGTCTGAGTGATCCCCAGAGAATGGGCGCTAACAGGCCGTCAGAGCCTTTGATTCCCTGTGGCAGGCTGGAAAGTGACACAAATGGTGACTGGCTCCTACTGCAGCCCCTGGGTGACACCTGAGGGCCACCTTTCCCATACATCTACCTGCTGAATGCCCAGGCAAGGGTTCCCACAATGTAGACCTGGAGTCTCCTTGGGAGGGACATGAGGATGCTGGTCTGAGTCCGTCTCTCTTTCATGTATGTACACACACACACACACACACACACACACATGCCACTGAATTTAACCCCACCCTAACCAACTGTATAGCAGTGGCCCAGACACCCTCCACAGTCACCTGTCTGGCTTCCCAGTGTAGGTGGGATGGCCACTCACCTCTGGATATTCTCTGTGTCCTGCTAGGAGCCGAGTGTGGCATGTGTCACCACCCTACAAATCTTCACCATAAGTCGAGGTGAGGACCATCATTCTCCCATCAGATGAGTGCCTGAGTCACTTACCCCGGGACCCCTGCCAGTGAGGAGGAGAGCAGGCAGGCGGTCCCCAGCCTGCCATGGCACTGCCACACAATGGAACCCATCCCCGGCACATAGGTGGCCACTCAAGGCCCAGCAGGGTGGGGCCTGCCAAAAGCCACTTGGGTCCCTGGAGCAGTGAGGCAACAGAACCCAAACCCGTCACTTTCCCTCCATAATTTTTCCCACTAGGGCAGCACTTGACAAATCATCTCAGTGGGGGGATATTGACAATAACATGGGGATAGCAAGGACTGGTGTTGAGGCCGACAAACCACGGCCACCATGTCCCATGGACCCAGACAGCTGCGGTCCCATGACCCACTCTGCCACCTTTGCAAGGCTCCTGTGAGCTGAAGCAGGGAAGGCCAGGTGCTCCAGGATGGGGAAGACCCTTCCGGGCTACAGTCCAGGGGCACTGATGCCCGGGCCAGTGCCTGGGGATGAGAAGAGGCAGACCAGCTCCCCAGAAGCCAGGTCCATGGCCCCAGGTCTCTACCCTACCCTGCCTTGTGAATACTCCTCCCCACTCTGCCCACACCTCTGGGGTGCAGTTTGGGGTGCCAGATCATGGGGCTTCGCAATCACTCTGAGCTGCGTCCTCCCCTCTGGCTATTGTAATGAAATCTCCAGTGACAGCAACCTCTGACAATACTAATTGTCCCTGTCATCTGGAAAATGAGCAAAGGCCTCTCTGTGCAGAGGAGACAACCCCTCGGCACCTCAGGACAGATGGAAAACCTTGGGCCCGCAACACAAGTGAGGTGTGCAGGAAGTGGTGAACAGCACTGGGGCTGGAAAGAAGCCCCAGGGGACCTCGAAAGCACTGCTAGGGCCAGGGCATGGACCATGATTGCTGCTCCAGTCTCTTCCCTGGCGACCCTTGTCTCCTCAGATACCGTCCCCTCCAGGGATGAGGGAGAGGCAGAACTCCATCTGAAACTCAGGCCTCCAGCTCTGTGCTTTCACAAGCCCGAGCGCCCAGGTATCATGCCATGTCACAAATGGGAAACTGAGCCTGGAAGTCGAGCATCTTCTCAGAAAAATTATTGAGTCCCCATTCGTGTGTGTGTTGGGGGGGGGCCAGGAAATCGAACTTAGGACTTCACACTTGCCAGGCAGTCACGGTGCTGCTGAGCTATATCCCTGGTCCCCCAAGTCCCTGCTTTGTGCCTGGGGCTGCTGTAGAACCTGGAGACACATCATGGGACAAGATAGACACAGCCCCTGCCCTCCAGGAACTCACGCCCACCAGTAGTAGAAGCTGTTCCTGGCGGCAGCCCACACACAACCAGGAGGAGGGAGGGCAAGGCTTTGAGCAGGTTGAGGGAAGGGACATCATTCTGCAGTCACCCCCTGAGGCCACACGATTTGTGCCCAGATAGCACTGTGAACGAGAGCAGTGGCACTTAGCAGTTGACACAGCATCTCCACAGTCCTTGCCACACATGGAGAAGGCAAGTGGCTTATAGTGATCCTTCCTCCTCCAGACTTGTCATTTCCTGTGTCCCCCAGCAGCTGTGGGAGGCAACTTGATTGTCCACTCAACAGATGGGGCAGTCAAGGCTCATAGATGCAACAACCTGATCAGATGCCACGGCACTCAATCCCTGGACTCCTCTCCTCTGCTCTGCTACTCTTCCCCTTGTGCATTGCTCAGCGTGGTCCCCACCCTCACAACCCAGGAAACTGCCAGAAAGTTCATGATCACAAAACACAAACATGTGACTCAGTAACTCCACTCCTTGCTCTTTACCCAGCAGAAATGAAAACTTGTTCACATTGGGACTTGAACATGGATGTGACAGCAGCATTCATTACTCATGACAACTATGAAGAGTCCATAGCCCATTGTCCTGCAACTGGTGGGTGTATAAACCAAACATGGCATATCCATACTATCATGGAATACTATTCAGCCAGGAAAGGGAATATTGTCACATATGATTACATGCATGACTCTTGAAAATGTTGTGCTCAGTGAAAGATCTTGTCACAAATGATCACATATACTTTCTCCTTTATTTGAAATGCTTGGAAAAGGCAAATCCATACAGACAGAAAATTAGTGGACACTATGATCTCTCTCTCTCTCTCTCTCTCTCTCTCTCTCTCTCTCTCTCTCTCTCTCTGTGTGTGTGTGTGTGTGTGTGTGTGTAAGTAGATTTCCTTTTGGAAGAAATGATGAAAATATCCTAAAGTTAATGTGGTTCTGAGTACATACCCCTATGAATATACTGAAAACCACCAAATGATGCCATTTTCCTGGGTGCATTGGATGGTATGTAAATTATATCTTACTAAAGTTGTTATAAAAACCAAAACTGGCTACACATTGTTGCGTAGCACCCTGTCCAGAGTCCCCCTGATTCACCTGCACCTCAGGTATGGGGACAGTCCATCTGGAGCAACTCCAGGCCTTCAGAACCCACTGAAGCTGAGCAAGGCCACATGGCACAGTCAAGAAGTAATGGTGAAACTTACACCAGAAACCTTCTGGGAAAACTTCTGAACCCTCACTCAATGTCCATTGCTAAGGCTCAGAATGTTCCAGGCCCTGCACAGTGGCTGGGGACTTGGTGGAGAGCAGGAAACACTTTCTACCTCCAAAGAAACCAGCAGCTGGGAGTGGAGAATTGGTGGTAGTGGTAGTGGTGGTGGGGATACACAAGCGGGCAGACAGAGACAGTCCCATGTGACAGTGTTATAGTCAAAGCAAGACAGAGGAGACAGACCTGGTCTTAGTCCATTTTCTGTTGCTATAACTGAACAATGTAGCATCTGCCCACGATTTGCATTTTGTGGGGACGGGGAAATTCATAAAAGATAGAGTTTTATTTGGCTCAGGGCCTTAGAGGTTCAAAGTCCAAAGCAAGGCACCAGCATCT
Source organism: Dasyprocta punctata (assembly GCA_004363535.1). NCBI lineage: Eukaryota > Metazoa > Chordata > Mammalia > Rodentia > Dasyproctidae > Dasyprocta > Dasyprocta punctata. The sequence continues at coordinate 46,725 of RJWM01010270.1, forward strand.
AGTGAGAAGCCCTTGCTGCAGCATGGAGTGGCAGAGGGGATCCCATGGTGAGGTACAGCAAATGTGCTAGTTTGGTCTCTGGCATCTGCGCGCGCATGTGTGTATGGTACTAGGGACTGAAACCAGGGGCCTTCACACCAAGCTAAATCCCTAGCTCTTTTTCATTTTGAGACAGAATCTTGGTGAGTTTTCCAGGCTGGGCTAGAACTTACAGTCCTCCTGCTTCAGCCCACAGTGTGCTGGGATTATAGATGTGCACCCCTACATCCAACTTCTCTTCCCCTTGTAAAGCCCACTGGTACTTATCAGATGGCCCATCCTCATGATCCCATCTAATCTAATTACCACCCCCAAAGTTTCCACCTCCAAATATCATCAACATATGATTCTGGGGATTAAGTTTCCAAAACAAGAGCTTGTTGGGGGCATACCCAAGCCATAGCAGACCTGAACCCAGCCCAGGGCGGTGGAGTGGGGGAGGGGGGAGGGGGTAGCCTCTTAAGATTGGACCTGCAGGCTGAGAGCTAGAGAAGCAAAGCACTCGGGGGCTGGAAGGTATCTGGGTATTTCAGGCAGGTAAGATCCCCCGAGGATTGAGCAGAGGGAAGAGAGGGAGCAAGAGAGGGATTCAGGAAGACTCCTGGCTCGTGAGGAGGGTCTGCAGGGGCTGAGACCAAACATCACCGTCCCCAAGGGATCACCAGCTCCTGGCCATCTCCATCTCTTGTTGGTCTTTCCCTGGGCTGGAGTTCAGGAGATCCCAAGAGTCCAGGCCTGCACAGCTGAGTCCCCCGGTCTAATTACCACCTCCCTATCACCTCCCAGCCACCTGTCCAATGCCCCATAAGCATTAACCACAGTAGAAGAAAAGTCAAGACTAAATTTTAATGAGACATCTCCTGAATGTCTTAAACTGCATTTAAAAGTCTTTAAGCATCCCCTGACAGGGGAACTGGAGTGAGGAAGGGTAAATATTTACAGCTTCATCTGAAAAGCTGGGGCCATTTTTCATGCAGGATTTTAACAATATAGATCAGGCTGAGAGTGAGACATAAGGAGAGGAAAATGAAACCATGGGCAGCTGCAGTGCCACCATCCTGAATTATGAACATGAACCTGTCCCCAACTTCTTGTCTTTAATTAAAAAGCCCTTTTCCGTAATTCCACTAAGAGGCAGTTGTAGTTGGAGAGTCCCTCCCTTGTTCACTTTAAATTATGAGTCTGGTGTATGTCTGTAATCCCAGCATTTGTGAGGCTGAGGCAAGAGGACTGCTGCAAGTTTGAGGCCAGCCTGGCCTACGTAAGTGAGTTCAAGGCCAGCTTGTACTACATAGCAAGACTCTGTCTCAATTAAAGAAGAAAGGAAAGGAAGGAAGGAAGGAAGAAAGAAAGAAAGAAAGAAAGAAAGAAAGAAAGAAAGAAAGAAGAGGAGGGGAAGGGGAGGGGAGGGAAAGAGAATAAAAAAGAAAAGAAAAGAATAAAAAAGAAAACAGATGGAAAGGAAAGGAAAGGAAAGGAAAGGAAAGGAAAGGAAAGGAAAGGAAAGGAAAGGAAAGGTAAGAAAAGGAAAGGAAAGGAAAGGAAAGGAGGGAAAGAAAGGAAAAGGTCCCATCAGCCCTTCACGTTTCAGGTCAGAGGACAGGGGCTGGAGAATGTTAGGATTCTGAAGGACTTGAGTTGGCCCTGAGACCCCTCTCCGCCATCATGCTCCATACTGACCTGAACTCCAGCCATACCTGTCTCTGTGTATCTGCTGTGTGCCGGGACTCTCCCTCCACCAGCTTCTGCTACCCATGATATCCGGGTGAAGCTGGGCAGATGATGTCTAACTTACAAAGTCAAGGAATCTGAGTCTCAGAGAGGGGAAGGGACTACCCCAGAGTCACACAGCCAGTAGGTAGATAATAGAGCTGAAACTTGGATCCAAGGCCCGCTGATTGCAAACCTCCTGCCTTGGCCACCCTTCTCAAGGACAGAGATGGACTAGAGTCTTCATGCCAGCCATGGGAAGGGCCTAGGGAAGGATGGAAAGCCCAGGGCCTTAGTTAGCACAGACCTGGACTCAGGTCTCTTCCTGCTGGTAGTACATCACATATTCATTCAAGAAAGGCTCTTGGGGTATCTGTCTGTGTAGAAGTGCAGATCAGCAGCTGGTCCTTCTGCTTATCTGCAGCTTGCCTCATCCTGGAGGCCTTCTCTAACCTTTCCACCTCTTTTTTCCCTGTTGCTACTGCTTCCACTTGGTACCTGGACTTCACTTCCTGTCATTCATCCATTTATCCTTCCTCTCATCTATTCTCTCATCCATCCACTCATCTATCTTTTCCTTTCTTTTTATCCTTTCACTCTCCCTTCCATCCTTCCTTCCTTACATCCTGGATGATTTGTTATCAACCTATTCATTCATCCATACACCCACCAACCCACCCACTCATCCACCCATCTATCCATCTATCTATCATCCATTCCTACACAAATTGTCCTTGTATTCATCTATCTACCCACCCATTCACCCTTCTATCCATCCATCCATCCTTCCATCCATTCATGTATGCGTCCATCCATCCACCCATAATGAAAAGGAACTAACACACTCATTACTATATGTCACCCAGTGTGCCTTCCTCATTGAATTCTGATAGCACCCTTGTCAATTGAGGTCTAGTATTTAATTTCACAGATGAAGAAATTGAGGCTCAGATGTTTTAGTTTCTTGCCCAAAGGGCAGGGGATGGAGAGTGAGTCGTACACTTTTAAACATGGTGACGGGCCACTGAGGGTAGCTCTTTGGACCAAGAAAGAAACACCTTCCAAATCATATACATAGGTAGGCTGCCAACACCTTTCCCTCATGTGTCCACTCCCCCAGTCCCTCTCTCAGCTCCTAGGCCAGGCCCTGGCTGCCATAGGCATCTCCTGCTCCCAACACAGGGTGGCATTGTGCCCCCCAGGAGCACAAGTCCCCATTGTGCAGAGAAAGCTGCAGGTGGGCTCCGAGCTGCTCCTGAAGCCCAGTGCCCATCATCCGGCTCTGATTGTCACCATTGTGTGGCCACAGGGGGCCTTTGTCTCCAACAGGCTCTCTCTTTTCCTGTCCAAGTCTCCCCTCACCCATCACGGTGATTTGTACTCAGATTGGAGGAGACTGGGGAAGGGTGCGAAAGAGCACTGGACAAGGAGTCACATTCTCCCTCTGAGTCTCAGTTTCTGTGCCTGTGAAAGGGAAGGATAATCCGGCCATACCTCATTCCTACTGGAGACCAGGATTGGGAATTTAGAACTTATGCCACGTGTGGGTTTGGCCCAAACTGTTAGCCCCTTACTGTGTGACTTTAACACAAGTCACTCATTCTCTTTCTAAACCTGAACCCCATCTGCAATGTGAAAATAAAAGCAGGCCATGTCAAAGCAGATACAGCCTGCAGAGCACTCACCTGCAAGGCTGAGCTCAGAGACAGGAGCTACCACTTCATCACTCTCGTGGCGGTGACAGCAGTGCTCTGGATGCTGAAGAGCTGAGTAGCAATGCAGGGTGCCCTGCTTTTCCTGTTGCATTTCCAAGCCACGTAAGCCCTTGTTTAGGTCATCTTGTGACTCAGCCCAGAAAAGCTAAGCAGTATTTCTGAGGTCGCACAGGAAGGTGCTTTCAGCCAGGCTCACAGACTGTTGCTCTGGGTTCTCGGTCCTCTAGAACATGAGGTTTGGCTGTGCGGTGGGCACACCGCGGATAGGAGTGGACAGGGCCCCCATGGGAGGGTGCTGAAACAGGGCCTGTGCACATCTGCTCAATGGTGAGACAGGCAAAGGTGGGACTTGACTGGGGCCTCAGGTTGTGGATGGACTCAGTGAGTCGATGGAAGAAGGTCTTGGGAGGCACTAGAGGCACCAGGTTTAGAAGTGGCAGGGAAGGCTCCAACCTGGGTCGGAGGACCCAGATGCTGCCTTGAGGGTGGAAAGCATGAAGGGCACAAATGCTCCCTGCGTGGAGGCAGGAGGATGAAGGAGATGATGGGGCCACATGCCCTGCAGCAGGTGCTCTGGTCAGGGGTCACCAAGCACTTCTGTCTCTGTGCAGTGTCCCTTGTTCCAGGGAGCCTACCTTGGAGTCTGGGGCAAGGCCAGTGGATGGAACCTCAGAGGGGTTAGCGGTCACCAGCTTCTGCCAGTGCCCACTGGGGACTCTCCAGCCTGAAGTTCACAGTCACAGTCCATAGGAGACAGCACCACTGCACACAGATCACTAGGACAGTGTCAGGGATACAGATACACAACACCGCACAGCCACACACTGGTCACCCAGATGATGTCATGGAGACAGATAAATGGTATCACACAGATGCACACACAGGTCATCCACATGGTGTCATGAGGACAGATAAATGGTGTCACACAGACACCCATAGGTCACCCAGATGGTGTTGCAGAGAGCGATAAACACTGTTACACTGACCATGTAGGTCCATAGGGGAAGCGTTACACAATCTGACATGCAGTGTCCTGGAACATTTTCCCCATTTGCTGGCAGGGTTGTCTGATAGGTCCTTGCCAACAGATAACCCTTGTCACGCAGAGCCATGTGGAGTCCCACATGGAGTGAGACAGACCGTGTTTGGAGGAGCGAAGCCCTCACAGTGTCCCACAGGCACAGTTAGACAATGTCCCATCCTCCTCCAGGGTTGATGGGAGTGTCACACTGATACAGATAAACCGTGTCACACAGACAATAGGGTCAGTCACCAGTGTCCTAAGGTGTTGATAAATACAGCATAGCTGGACAGTGTCATCCTAGGGGACATAATGTCCTTCGGCATCCACTGTCATGGTGTCCACAGTGTCCTACACAGAGTAAGACACACACAAGGCCACAACCACACATGGATGGGCTCCTTTGCTCTGCAGGACCCCCTATAGGACCTGGCCCACCCCTCAGTGTCCTTCCTCAGAAAGCCAGTGGTGACAGCTGTCCACCAGGCTCACAGAGGCTTCTGTGGGGTGGCGCCCTACAGGACCTGGCCTGGCTGGCTCTGTGGGTTCTCAGTATAGACCTCTGTTTATGGTGTGATCGTGGCAACCATGACCATGGGACGGACTCCATCACGTGACTTGTGGCTAGCCTCTGCTTCTTCACAGAGGTAGGTGCCATGTGGTCTCCATGGCCTAGAAGCCTCTTGGAGACTTGGCTGGCCTCAGGCTTGGTGGTAGTTCAGAAAGGAGGTACCCTGACCATCCAGTTGGCCCCAGGTGAGCAAGGCTGGTCAGGAAGGCAGCAACCCTGGGACCTGGGCCACCTGCATCTTAGAGGGCCTGTAAGTTCCTTCCCACAGGTCAAGAATCCTTGGGGCCCAAGGCTCATGACCACCAGGAGCCTGAGCCTCTCCTGGCTATACTCCAGAAGCCAGGGTCCCAGTTCCCATCTCTGACACTCCTGAATCCACTTCCAAGGAGTGGAAGGCTCTTGCTGAGGCCCCCCAAGGTCCCCACCTGCCAGGGCAAACCTGTTAGGAGTGTGAGTTCCTTTAGGCCACCAGGACAGCTGCAAGGTGGCCATTTGAGGTGTGGGTGTGGACCAGGCTTGGCCTGCCAGGTTGGCGTCCCCATGTGGGTGAACCAAGCCCTTCTGGCTCTAGATGCAGCATGCTTGGAAGAGAAGGTGGGTGGGCTGGGGCTGGGCCTCCATTCTTATGTTGTCCAAACCCTGTGGGTGCCAGGGCAGTCTTGTGGGAAGCTGGGCCCAGGCCTGGCCATGACAGTCCTCAAGCCAATCTGCCTGCCAAAGACATCAAGAAGCCTGCTTCACAAGAGCAGCTCCTCACTAAAGAGAGAAGTTCTGGGATTGGGGCTCTACTTAGCCTAAATTCCTTTGTCATAGCACCCCAGGCCTGCTGTGGGACCCCCAACAGGACCCAGGGTCTTCAAGCTGAGCACTGGACCCTGCTGGTCTACCTGAGAGTGGGTGTGCAAGGGATGTGAGTTACTAGTTCACCCAGGAACCTGGGGCCATGGCTGAATTTGAGTAGATGACCCAGCCCAGCTCAGCCCAGGGCTTGCTCACATTACTGAATCAGAGCCACCAAGAACAGCCCAAGACTCAGAAACCCCATCAGACCTGTGTTCAAATCCTGGCTCCATCTCGTACCAGCTGCATGAACTAGGGGAAGCTACCAAGTCTCTCTGAGCATGGGGTTTCCTTTTTTTTAGAAACTGGAGCTGAAATCTGCTTCCAGGATCAACTGCAATCATGACTTTGAACTCTCTCTGTACCCAAAGGCTGCACAGATGTCCTTGGCCAGTTCCAGAGAAGTGTTTGTTGAATGAATGAGTTTTAAAAGCTGTTTTAGGGAGATCCCAAGAAAGCCATAGATCTCCGCCCAGGCCACAGCTCTGAAATCTTCTCCTCCATACAGCCTGCCTGGGTCTCTGTTCCTGGCAGCTGCAGCCCCTTCCCAGAGTGAGGACCCCTGCCCCCTCCCTGAGCCCCGCCCCAAGCTGCAGGAGGCGCGGACACATGTTCGGAGGGGGCATTATCTGTGCTCAGTTGGCTGTAAACGTTTAAGCGGAATTGACTGTGTACTCAGCCACTTTCAAACACAACTAATCTTCATCGGGGCGACGGGAAGTGAAATATGTTATTGTCGGTGGCAGTAAATTACCCGTGCCAGACCTGGTGTGTGAGGCATTACAGGCCGAGGCCGGCATACTCCTTCACCCGGCCGCCACCTGCCCACAATCCATTACCGTGAACAGCCCCGGGCATCTCCTTGCCAGGCCAGGGGGCCTGGCCCCATCCACCCTGGGCAGGAGGATAATAGAGCCATGAGGTCAGGTTCTGGCTTTGTGCCTGCCCATCTCCCTGATGCCTGGACAGAAAAACGAGAAGACCTTTGCCCTTCAGATCCCATGCTGGGCCAAATGGGGATGTAGAGGCCCAGCAGGGAAAGGGATTTGATCCAAGGTTCCACTCTGCCCCTTCTAAGTCTTAGTCTTTGTACCTGAAGAATGGGATTTCCACCTAGCAAATCTCTCTAATGTCTGGCTTAACAGAACACAGCTGGATTCTCATTTCTGCTTCTGCATCCAAGTTTTTGGGATGTGTTGTTTGGGTTGAAGTACATGAAGACTATCAGGCCTCACACCAACTTGTAGCTTAGAAAGGGAAGAGTATTCTGGTGGCCTTCTGACATCATTGTAGATAATCTGTGATTCCAAACCCAAACTCCATAAGTTATACCTTCCTAATGGCTAGTCACACTACAGCATCTGAAAAGACACCAATTGATTTTCCATACCCTTCAACATTAAAATCCACCCATCCATTTTGCACGATGAATAGATCTTTTGCTCATTTTGTAACATTATGTGTTGGTCATTGGGAAAATCTGAGTTTTCTGAGGTATGCAGCCTTTTCGAATGTTGACACATTTCATCATATAATATTTTAAAGAGTCACAGTCCCTAATATAACCAGTCTCTTCAGCAATGTATTTAAGTAGGAAGCTGTCAAATCCACAGTGGCAGATACAAGTTCTCCAAAATTCTGATTTTCACTTGAAAGTCAAATTTTATCATTGGCAACAAATGCTGTCAGTTGACAGGCAACTTTGTTCATTTTTTTCAGAAAATATCTGCCAAATATCTAAGCCTGAAAGGCTAGAGTATGTTAGTTTCCCCCCACCCTGCCACTTCAGTTCTGGGGACTGGACATGCTAGGCAACTGCATGGGCCTTGTGCATGCTAGGAAAGGTTTCTACCACTGAGCTATACCCCAATCCCCACCTTTTTTTTTTTTTTTAAAGCAGTATCTCACTAAGTTGCTCAGAGTGACTTCAACCTTGAGATTCTCCCGCCTCAGCCTCCCAAAGTAGCTTGGGTTACAGTTGTTTGCTATTGTTCTTGGTGGTTAGCTGTTCTTTCAGGTAAAGTGGTGTTGGATACAAAGGGCAGCTACTGCCGCTCATGATGCAAACAACACATGGCTTTTCTCCAGCGGCTAGCAATAGCATGCTTTCACAGAATTACCATTTCATCACACGGAATATTTAAAAGCTGTTCACTCAGATGTTGAGATTTTTAAAACTTCATAACGTTTTACTTCTCATCAAGGGCAAATATAATGACTTCACCTTATTACCGAAATGGCTTTGACCTCCCAGGCACTTTGAAGGGCTCTTGGGGACCCCCAGAGGTGTTTGGAAACACTTGGAGAAGCACTGATCCAGGTGAATGTGAGCTGTGGAAGGGTATTAATCAATTCTCTACATCATCAGACACCCACCCCTCCCTGTACCCTTGGGCCTCCCTCACGCAGGGCAGGGTCTCCACTCCTGGCCCGGCCTATCCCAACCCTAGCTGAGGCGCAAATGAAAACCCTCAGTTCCTGGTTCCTTCAGGCGCTGCTCTGAAGTCATCCTCTTGCACAAGTTGTCCCAAATGCAGGTCCTCAGTGCAGACAATGTTGCCCCCTCTGAACCGCCAGTCCACTCCATTGTGTTCCCCACAGCCTCATCTCATTGCCAGCACCTGGCCTCTGTCTCACTGAGCCCTCAGCAGACCCTGGTTGATGGAAGGGAGTTAGGTTATGGAAAGTATGACTCAGTCAGTGGCCAGGCTGACTGATGACACAGACTGATCTGCAGTTAGCAGGCCAGCAGATTCTAAGAGTTTCTGCTACACAAATTCCAGAACATGGTGTATCCTTAAGGATTGAGCACCAGGGGCCAACATCATTCTACCATGTGGCCTGCGGGAGAGGAAGGATTACAAGTTTGTTGAGGACTGATCAAGAACAACTATTACCTTGATGAAGCTTAAATTAAACTCCTTCTTGCTGTGTGACCTTGGACAAGTCAACTTCTCTGAGTGGCAGTTTGTAGAAGCATCAGAGAAACTTTGAGCCGATTGCTAAGACTCTTTCCAGCTCCCAAATTCCATGCTAACAGTCCACAAAGTTGACATTCTGGCTTCCTATGAATGGAACATTTAAGCTTTCCTGGCTACTGACACTTAACATACGATGATGTTGACATTCAAATGTTCCCTGACATCATCCGATGATACTAACATCACACATGCAATACTGAAAGCGCCCCTCGTGCTGACATTCAGATGTGCTGGTCCTGACATTGAATGCTATGAGACGTTTGCCTGGCAAACGCATCCATGCACCAGCTACTTGCCGATCACACCAACAACTGGAAAGCCTGTGAGTCCCTAAGCTGTCCTCGCTCAGAACTGTCCTCCCAAGGACTCCAGATCCCCTGGTGGTGCCAAGGAGGAGTGGCCCCTAACCAGCCCCCGCAGTCCTTTCCCTCGTAAGAAGAAGCAATGTTGTTTCAACATCATGGAAATGCAACTTAACAAGAGTCTTACAGTCTCCTCCCAGCCAGATTCTGCCCTGTAAAAACGCAGCACTGTCCCTGCTGCAGCCTTTGTCCCCCAGGACTTCCTTGCCCTCCCTCTGGGACTTGTCGGCTGGAACAGAAGGAGGGGGCATCGAGGGGAAATCAAGACAGGACTCACGAAGGGCCTGGGGACAATGTCTCAGGCCGGCTCAGCGGTTCCTGCAGCCCCTTGATTCCTCCAAGGGAGGCTGGGCAGGAGACATGGTCAGCACGCCAGTGGCCATTCCTCATGCCCCAGGCCAGGGTTCCAAGCCCTGAGTTGATCTCATCTCTCTTGCCTTTCTGTTTTTAAAAAAGAAAAGAAAAGAAAATTCCTGCAACTTGAACAATCATTGTGTTGGATTTGGGAGATGTTATTCCTAGTGACAGACAAGGGCAATTATCTGCAATCCGCCAGCAGTTTTAGCCTAATTTCATTACTGCTGTGCAATTCTCCCTGAGCTGCTAGTCTATCAATGTCTTGCAGAACGGATTAGCGGGCACTTTCTTCATCTTCAGATGAATTTTAGCTGTCATGCCCTTGATGAATAGAGCAGGGACAGGCGGCTGACCTGGGCTGGGCAGTGGTCAGGGGGCGACAGGCAGGCGCCCTTGGGTCCTGGTAGGGGGTGGCCCTGCCAGCGGCATGGAGGGGAAGGCACCTGAGTGGTCCAGCTTCTCTAGAACCCTGCGTGCCATCACCATGCCCAGGCCCGAGGCTGCTTGTACACTGAGGTCTTGCACACAGAGTCCTCATTACGGACACCTACTGAGGTCTCAGACTGAGAACCCGGGAGGGGGCTCTTTCCCCGATAGGTGCTGCTGGCTGACATCGGGCCATCCACCCTGTCTACCCCATTAGCATCCAGAACTTGGCAACTTCTTGCTTCCAGTCTCCTCATTGAGACTCCTCCCTGTAGACCTTATCGTAGTGGGAGCCAGCACTATTGCCATGTGGCTGTCAGGTACCCCAAGCCTGGAGGTGCTCAGTCAGTTTTACTTGGAGGCCAAATGATTCTTGGATGCTCTGCAGCCTGGGCTAGGGCCTGGTGCAGGGCCTGGCAGGGGTCCAATCACCACCAGATGAATGGGCGGAGGCAGGGGAAGAGGGGAAAGAGGGTGGAGAGAGGAGGAAGTGAACACACTACATTCAGACCTGCTCTCCTCAAGTGCCGTGTTTGGGACCCCACTGAGGTAGCTTCTGGTAATCTCAGAGAGGAAAAGCTGCTCAACCCATGGCCCAAGCAAGCACACAGGGCATCCACGCACCCAGGGCTGTCTGACCATCCTGTACAACTGCCCAGGAGCACTACCCTGGGAGCACTTCTGGAGAAGTGAGATACTTTCCACGGGCAGGTTGCAGTCCTGTAGAGACTGAGGAGAAGCCCAGGGAGAGACCCAAGTGCCTGCAACACAGAGTGAGGTCTACACTGCTTGGACTTCCTCATGCCCGCTCCCACCCAGAGCCTTCCCCATAAAACACTTCTCCAAACAACTGCCCAAGGGGGCTGTGGTGGGTTTTACCCTCTTACCACCTGTCCAATCTCCCTTTCCCTGCCTGCCTCCATGTCTCTGGAAGCTGATCTCCACAAGTAGCATCTGGGGACTTCCTCTGGCTCCTGGGGGATGGTCCGATGGAAGTTGGGGGCAGGAGGAGGGAGAGTTTGGGGCACTGTACTCTTCAGCCCAGCATTCACGGCAGTAGCTGTGTCCCTCTGAGACCACAGCCCTGTGGCAACCTCTTCCTGGCTCTGGCAACTCTATTTCAGCCTGGTCAGACCAGGGTAGAGGAAATCCTGGCTGTCCCAGACCCTGGTTGGTTTGCATCCATGTACTCAGAACTCTTTTTCTCTTTTCCCATTACTGAAGGTTGCACCCAGGAACTTCACACTAAGCTATACCTCCAACTGTTTGTTTAAAAAAAAAATTTTTTTTTTGAGACAGGGTCTATGATGCTAGTTTGTCCACACTGGGCTTGCACTTGCAATCCTCTTCCTGCCTCAGACCAGCTCAGAACTCCTTTCACTAAATCCTCTTCACTATACCAGCCCAGAGATACCAGCCCAGGGGACTGCCAGGCAGGGTGGAACTCCAGCAGCATATGTGGCAAGGGCTTCCTCTTACCCACACCTGCTGTAGGCACAGGCTGGCCACAGGAACACGCCAGCCCACTGGAGACTCCCAGCCACCCGGCAGGTAGTGCCTTGCACAGAGGTAGATGCAGAGGTGCAGAGAGGTGAGGAGACCAGCCGGGGCTCTGCTGAAGAGATGGGGTTTCATCCTCCTGTCCCCCTGCTGCTGTGCTCTTAACCCTACCATGCCCACACTCTACTTTTTGCACTGGCTAGAGGCTGAGGCCATCAAGAGTGCTTTTGGGGACTGCATGCTACTGACTTTGGGAAGACTAGACATTCTCCTTCACCCTGGGATGGCAGCCACAGGAACCTTTCACATTTACTTCTGAGCACCCCCCACCAGCTGTCTTGTCCCAAAGGGAAGTCAAGTCCAAGAGAAGCGGGGGCTCTCCATAGTGACCACACCACTGACCCCCTTAGGCCCCCGAGGAGCCTGCTCTACTCCCAGAACTTTGGAGAGCAGGAAGAAAATTCTTAGATGGAAGCTACCCTTAGATGGAAGCTACCCTTCCATTTTACATGTGGGGAAACTGAGGGTCTTCCCAAGAGGCAAAGGGACTGCTAGAAGCCCACAGGGAATTGTGTAGAGCTGAAGCCCAATGCAAGAGAAAAAAGGTCATTCCCAGTGCTGCAGAGAAAGGTACAGGACACTGAGGCAGAGCTGCCGCCCCCATCTTCTTGTTCAGCTCCCTTCTCCCAGCCCCAGAGGCTGTCCCAACTTATCGATCCCTGGGCAGGCCTCCAGTCAATACAGTGCACTTTGCTAATTAATCTTTTCCAGATAATTGCAGGAAATTATTGGTTGGTGTGAACAGGAGGTGGAGGAGAGGCAGCTTCTGTCCCTGACTTGCCCAGAGTAGCTCTGGAAGAACCCAGGGGCCAGCCTCGGCCCTCTGCCCAGCCCCCTGGCACCTGCCCGCCCCTCACTCAGCACTCTCTGCCTCCACCTGGGGCTGGTGGAACCTATCTCCTTCCAGAATTCTCAGCCCAGGACTCTCATCAACTCAGCTCCACTGGCACCACTTGGGATGCAGTGGGGGATATTAGGGACAAGGTAGTCTTGCAGTGACTTGTACAGCTGCAGGTGAGTTGTTTAACCTTCCTGAACTTTGGTTGAAAGACAGAGTTTGCAATCTCAGGACCACAGGCTGCTCATAAAGACCAAAGGGTACACTTTAACAAATGAGTTTTGTGTGACAATTCCAAATCCACCCAGCAGCCAGTGACACTAAACAGCTTTGCAACATTTCAGGGATGTTCCAGGTGTCTGATAGGTGCTATGACTGGCCCCATTTGACAGACAGAGAAACTGAGTCCCTGGCCTGAGGTCACATAGACAGTGAGAGGCACAGCCCCGATTCCTGCCTAGCATCTCGGATGCTGATTGCCACCTCATGCTGTCACCAAGGCCAGCATAGTGTCTGGCACACATGATGTCACCAGGAGTGAGCCATCCACTGTATCTATCTCAGAAACTAGGGACAGTAGTCCAGGGCGGGGGAGGGAGAGTGGGTCTCAGGGTAGTCCAGGGGTCAGAGGCACCAGGGCTTCCTGCCATAAGTCGCCTGACCCCACAACTCTGGCCCTGCTTCAGGAGGCTGAGGGAGTTATTGGGCCGGGTAGCCTCAGGATCTCCGAAGGCCTCCTCCGGGCTGCATAGTTATTAATCCTAACTGGACATCCTTGGATGAAGTTTCCCATCCCTTTGGGGTCTCCCCCCTCTCTCCCACATATTTAATACCTAACCTTGCCCAGCTCTCTATACCTGCTCCTAATAAACCTCTAAGACTTTAATGAACTAAATAGCAAATTACTTTTTTATTCAAGAATGAAATTTCATCATATTCATAATTCATATTTTATTTCAGACATCTGCTGCTGATTACATTACATTTAACTAAAATTAGATGATGCTCAGAATGCAATTAAGGCTCTGCCAAATTCTTCGGCCCACCAATGCCGGTGGAGCTCAGCGGGGGCCGCTAGGAACCTAATATGTAATTAGGAGCTATTTTCTAGCTGTTTTTAAAGTCTGAAAATTAGCTGCCTTTATTAATCACACAGACAAATATAAAGTGGAACCAACGCTTGCTGAAATTTCTAAAAGGGATTTTTTGTTTAATTATACACCACAGAGCTCCGCGACTCGTTTTGCATGTTGATTTGTTGTGCAGTGACATTTTGACAACTGGTTCTCAATTTGTCTGTCGTAGTTAGGCAACAACAAAGCCGACGGTAATACTTTAACTTTCAAAACCTTCAGTGTGCCAGGAGAGGGAGAATGGCATTCCTTGCTGCGGCCCGTGGCTAAGGCTCTCGAAGCCACAGGGGCCCAAGACACTGGCAGAAGGATGGCTGGGAGGGGGCTTGACTGACACTGGTGTGCAGGGAGGTGGCCAGAGCACTGGACTGGGAGTCCAGGGGCTAGAGCTTGAGTCTCTGCTCTGAGCAGTCTGTGAAGAACCCCCTCCTCTTCTCTGGGCCTCAGTTTCCTCCCTTATGCCATGAGAGGTTTGGAGTCGGACCCTCCAGAGGTGGAAATTGTGCCTCTTTTCCCTATGCACCATTATCTTTTGGCCTCTTAATCTTACCCACAGAATCTTTTGTTGTACAGAAGATGAAAGTGAGACTCAAGGAGGTTTGGCTATTTACTGTCAGCTGGCCGGGGCTACAGCAGAACACAAACGTGCACATCATAGCTCTAGAATCTGTCCTTAGTCGCTGTACCTGCCACCCTGGCTCCTAGTCCTGGCAGGAGAGGGCTCTTGGAGCCTCAATTTCTCAATTGCATGGCTTTGGCATGGTGAACCAACATATATCCTGGCCAGTGCCAGGGAGTGGAGCACAGGCAGGGTGGCAGCATGCAATGGCATAGAGTCTTGAGCTCACTTTATGTCACACAATGCCCAGTGATGTCCAGAGAATCCTGGGGACTTGAGTGACAACCCACAAGTCTGAATTCCACCCATCCTGACAATTACAAATGGCTTTTCCCTGTGTACCTAGTGCTTTATGGTCTACATTCTTCACACTAATCCTATGAAGTGGGTTCACTGCTAGGAGTGGAAGGTTGAGTTTAAATCTAGCCCACTTCTCTGCTATAGTCACCTTTGCCAGGCCACCTCACCTCTCTGAGTCTCAGTATCCCCATTATGAAAATAATTCTTTTTTTGGTTGTACTGGTGCTGAGACCCAGGTGGTTCAGTGTGCTAGACAACCACTGTACCACCAAGCTACATCCTCAGCTCCTTTTTAAAATTTTTTTGAACCAAGGAACTCACTAAGTTGTCCAGGATGGACTGAAACTTTTGATTCTCCTGCCTCAGTCTCCAGAGTTGCTGGGATTATAGACATGCACTGCCACAACCAGCTGAAAATGGAGACCTTCAAGGTAACCCTGTCTCCAGGTTCTTGAGGCACTAAACAGATAACTGTGCTCACCCTGGATTCTGACCTCAATAGGAGGGCACCCTGAGGCTCTGCAGGGACTGCTTGCCCTGACGTGCCCATCGCTGGGCTGAGAACGTCTCCTGCGGTGCCAAGGTCACGCTTCCACCAGCACCACGATACCTCCCTAGTGCCCCTGGGGAGGGCTGGAGAAGGTTTTGGGTTCACTGGGGGGTGTGTGGGCTGCCCCAGGTGGGCTGTGTGGTGTCAGGGACTCTCGAGGCACCCTCCTGTCCTCCTCTCCTGTGTCTCATTTTCCTTTGCCTGAGGTGGGGGTGCCAAGCAGCCAGGCCTGAAGCAAAAGCCAGCACAGAGGTCTTCTGCCCCTGTTCACCCTGGGCAGGTGGCACCAGTGTGACTGCCTGCCACAGCCTGTTTCAGGAGCCAGCTCTGCCTCTGCCTCCTGCCCCTGGACTTGCCTGATAGAAACGCCAACGGAAAAAAGGAGGGGTATTTCTGGTGACAATGAAACTGCCAATAAAATCTCAAATGCGGAGATAGGCAATGACTATTTCACGTCTTCTGACAGTTGAGACTCTGCTGGGGAAGGAAGATGACAGGCATCTGCTGACATCAACACCACTTCTTTCAGAGAACAGCCCTCGGGAGAGGTACTCCCAGGGGATTCACCTCCCCCAGATGCCAAGTGGGCCATGGCTGCTGCTGTCGGCAGAAGTGGCCAGGGTCACTGGGGAGGACAGGCCAGACATATTCTGTCTTGTGGGTCCTCTCTGAGCCCTGACAGGTGCCAGGTACAGACGCAAACTTGCAAACCCCACCCGCGAGGAGTGCTGGGGGTTGAACTGTGTCCCCTCGAAAGAGATGTTGAAGTTCTGAGCCTCTGTTCCTGTGGATGTGACCTTATTTGGAAATACAGGTTGTTGCAGATGTGAGCAAGTTGATAGGAGGCCTAATGGCCCGCAGAGAAGAGGAAATGTCAAGGGAAGACGCATGGGCACCAGAGGGAATGCAGTGAGGTGGATTTGAGCCAGGGGTACCAGGATCAACGGCCACTGCCAGAGCTAGGTCCAGGCAAGCAAGGGTTCTCCAGCCCTGCAACACCTTGACTTCAGACTTCTAGCCTCCAAAACTGTGTGGGAACCCACTTCTAGTGCTTTGAGACACCCACTTTGTGGTGCTTTATTACAGCAGTGAGGAAAGTATTAGAAGGAGTTGGATGCCACTGAGGGCACTGGTAAAGAGGCCCCAACCCTGGCAGGAGACTATTAAAAATGCATAGGTTGGGTATAGTGGTGCATGCCTATAACTCCAGCACTTGGGAGGCTGAGGCACAAAGATCACTATACATTCGAAGTCAGCTTGAACTGCATGGTGAGACCCTATCTCAAAAAAAAAAAAAATATATATATATATATATATATATATATATATAACCACAACAGAACAGGGGATACTCCAGGGAACCATGTAACTTTCCAATCTGCCCCCTCATCTGTAATGCCATTGCCCACTCCAGCCACTGCTCCCTTTACTTTCTGACATCTTTCTTCTCCCCATTCCATCCACCATGTAATAGCCACAGGACTTTCTGAAATGTAACTGTTACCCTGCTCCCGCTCTAACATCCACCTTGGCTCCCCAGGCCCTGAGGGTAAGCTTCGCCTCATGTTGGTACAAGCTCTGCCTTGTACTTATTCTAGGCTCCATCATTTGTAGCTGTCCCACACATACCACAGCACTGCCCACCTCAGTGCCTCTGCTGTCTAGAACACCCTCCCTCACTTTCTAGCCCAGCACAAATGCCACCGAAATGCCTCCTCTCCCAGGAAGCCTTCCTTGACCCCAATCCAGGCTAGGATACACATCTTCTCTTCTTCCCAGGGCTCTCAGGGTAACTCTGAGCCTGCTTCTGTTTACTGTGACTGTCAGTAGGCTTAGCTGGCTCTGGTCGGATAGTTCTGGAGGGCAGCAGTAGGTCTTACCGCCCCTGAGACCCCTACCCCCAATCCCAGCACATTCTGAACTCAGGCAGTTCACCCTCTTGCTACCTCAGCTTCAGCTGCCTTGGCTGAGAATCTGGCCCTGGAAACAAATGCTGGTTCAGCCATCAAGTCCCAGGCCTGGTTGCCGGCTATTTGTGACACCCAGAGGGATTACCCAGAGCTGGAAGACAGAGATCTGCTTTTCATCTGCCTGGACTCCTGCAGCACCATGAGCAGCTCTGTGTTTATTTCTTATCCACTGCACTGGCATGGAACCTTCCTGACCATCACTTTCCTCATGACTTACAGTAGTGCCAAGCACACAGGTGTCTCTCATCAAGCTAGGTGACAGAACAGGCACAGTGAGGCCTCAGCTACTGTACCCAGTGCCCTACTTACTTCCCACCCCCGCTGCCACCAGATGAATTGGTTAACTGGCTCCATTTTTCTGATAAAGAAATTGAGGCTCAGAGAGGTAATGTTGCTCGCCCAATGTCTTGTAGCTAAGAAGTGGTAAAGCTGGGATTTGAACTCAGTAGTATCTGGATTCTCCTTATGATTCATTGCCCAGGGCCTCAGGTTGCAGGATCAGGAAGCGGGCAGCAGAGAACAGGACTCCCTGCCCCTCCCTCCAAAGAAAACAGGTCCCAGAGTGACAGGACTGTGGCTGGCTCCATAAATAACCCAGGTCCCTGGGCCCTGCCGGCAGTTTAGCAGCCTGAGAGTGTGTGTGTAAT
>RJWM01010271.1:0-55301 GCA_004363535.1 Dasyprocta punctata
GAGATTCTGAAAATTCAAAGAAAAATCAAAAGCAGAGGTTCACAGCAGACAGAGAGGGAGTGACAAACCTAAGCTACTCAGTAAGACTGTGCACACAAACACATATACCACAGTGAGGCTAGGCAGCCATTGTGGGAGCCCAGAGGAAGCAGTAATTAGTTCAGACCTAGGAATGCTTTTCACAAAAGTGTCCTTGGACGGAAAGAAGTGCTGCCAGTGTTCTGTTTTACATGTTTGTTGGGTGTGTGTAGGCTCTTTGGGAAACTGACTCTTTCTGGTTCTACATTTCTCATTTGATCTCCTGCAAGACTTTGGCTTTTCTAGTCCTACCCTTTCAACATTTCCTCTCCATGGCTGCCTGAACAATCTTTCTAAAAGTGACTTCCTGTTGCCCAAGATCAAAGCCAAGTTCCTAGGCAAGGTAGTCAAATTCTTCTCAACTGATAGCACTTTCCTCTCCCAGCCTCTTTGCCTGTTGCTTTCTTGTGCAGCTTTGTTTCAGCCACGCCAGCTATAGTAGTGTCATATCCTCTGCTCTGTGTGTTTGCTCACGTTATTCTTTCTGCCTAGAATACTCTTTTGTTTCCTAGGCAGCCTTCGTGGATGCAGGCTGCAGTTAGAATTTTGTCATGTGTCCTTTCATTCTGTTTTATATGTCATCTCAATTACTATACTTGGCACTTTGTACTAGGATTGCCTGTGAACTCCTTTCAGTCAGGAATTTGCCTCATTCCTTAAGTGTAATGCTCAGGCTGACTGCCTGATAAAAGTCTAATGGGTGTTTGATTAAATAAGTAAATGAATGGGAAAAAGAGACTCTGTTGAAAGGGACAGGTTTAATTTAATTGAGCTTGAATATCAAAAGATCAAACTTCCCCATCTTGCTCTGATTTACCCAAAGAGTACATCAGCTTGGGATGTTTAACTTCAGGTCCTGCAAACTGAATGTTTGATTTCGATACCATCTTAGTCTGTTTTCTGTTGCTACAACAAAATATGAGACCAAATAATTTATGAAGAATAGAAGTTTCTTTGGTTCATGGTTCTGGAAGCTGGGAAATCCAAGAGGATGGCACCCATTGAAGGCCTTCTGGCTACATGGTAACATGGCAGAGGATATTACATGTTGAGATAGAGCAAGGCTGTTAGCTTGGGTTGCTCTGCCTCTTATAAAGCCACTAACAGCATCATGGTGGCCCAACTCTTGTGACCTTGTGCAATCCTAATAGCCTCCCAAAGGTGCCACCTTCAAATATCATTAACATAGAATTTGGGGGTTAAATTTCTAGCACATGAACTTTTGGAGCACACATTCAAACTACAGCACACATTCAAGCTATCTCTGATGCAAGCAGACATAAACACTTTGCTTATCTGTGAAACTCTTAATCGTCTTTTGAGACTTATGGGAAGCCTGCTGTGATCTTGCCTATCAATCCCTGAAGAGTCAGTCACTGTTACCATTTGACTTTAAACCTTCTTCTGTCACTGAATGGATCTTGCAGTATTTGGCAACATTAGAATTGAAGTTCTCTGAGCTTGGCTGAATTTCTCTGGGAGATATAATAACACTGTAAAAATATTATAATCTAATTTTAAACGATTGAAAATAGCTTTATGTTCAAACAGCCATATTATGGAATAGGATGCAAATCCAAATAATGGAATACTTTTTAGAATAAGACATGAAAATGATAGGTGGCATTTATTGAATTCTTACTATATTCAAGACATTGTGCTAAACAATTCATATACATTTTCATGAAAACTTTGCAAGCAGTGGGCTGAGTTTCAGAAGATGGAAGAGCAAGGAGAGTATCTTGGCTCTTTGGTTTTGGACTTCTGGGTTTCAGAACTGTGAGGGAATACATTTTGTTTTAAGTCACCTAGCTCATGGCAATTTTATAAAGTAGTCTCTGGAAACAATAGCGATCCTCCTGACTCAGACTCCCAAGTGGTGGGATTACAGGTGTGTGCCACCACACCTGGCTCAGAAATGTTTTCTGTGAATATCCACTGGTGTTGGTGTTGCCTGAGTTCAACTAGATGAAATTTTGGATTTCTCAAGTATTTTCCTTTCAACAAACACAAGACCACACACCCTAGGCTTTCATTGTAAGAAACTGCTCAGTGTTTCAGAATTGCCAACAGTGTGATATCCATGTGATCCAGCCCTGCGATCATATCCAAGGTGTTTTTCAGGAAGCCAGCATGCTTTGATGAAAAACTTTAAAAAAATACAGCTAGGGATTGAAGGTAGGGCTTTGCACATGCTTAGTGCCTACTTACCACTCAATAGCCACACCCCCTGCCCGCTAAAACAAGTTTAATGCACCTATTATACGCCAGGTCTTGCACTAGCACTTTACATATATTTACTTACTTAATCCCAATAACACCCCTATTATTGCCTTACGGAAAGGAAAACTAAATCTGGGGGTGAGGGACTGACTTGCTTAGGGACCAAACAAGAAGATGGGAGCCAAGATTCCAAAAGTACCTGATTTCTTTTGTGTCAGGCTCTAAAATACATTGTGCCTTCTGCTACAACAGTGCAGGTGGTAGAGAAAGCACAGTCTGGGGTGTGTATGTGCGTGGAGAAGGCAGATCAATATCCTGCAGAATGATTCAGTGCTATTTATTACAGAAGCTACTGTTATACACACCATCATTTTATGATCAAAGTAGTCTTCATGGAGGAAAGGGCTGCACCTTCACATTAAAAAAAAAAGTCCTCATTCTCTTCTCTCAAACACTGGGGATCCAGAGATGAATCTGACAACGTCATTTTGATTGAGGAATTGTGTGTGTGTGTGTGGGGGGCGCGGCTTGCGAAGGGAGGGTAGTTGCTTGTGTGTGTTATTCGTCTCTTAAAAGACAAGGCAGTAGAACAATCAGGACTACAAAGTTCCTAACGCAGGGCCCCAGAGATCAGCAAAGCCTTATCGGAAGGAGGCTTTTGCCCCAGCTGAGATTTGATGGGTAAATTAGCATTACTCAGGCAGAGAAAAGTAGCCCAATACAAGCAACCCACCCGCAGAGATGAAGCAGCGTCCTGGGCGGCTGGCGCACCTAGTGGTTCATCCTATTAGTGGAGGGGGAGGAGGGCGTGGACTTGCGGTTGGAGTTGGTCGTGTAAGATCTGGTGTTACTGTGTGACCGGTCTCTGGTCTCGATACATCCTGCATGGCGGCTTTGCTGAACCATAAATCATTCCTTTTCAGCTGATGACAATACCTAGGGAAAACACTTCGAGGAGCCTGCAATGGCAGGCTAACAATCACAACCCAGCTGCTGCGGAGTTGGTCCCCGCCCTCCGCCGGAGGCCCGTTACCATGGCAACTAGGTTAGGGCGGAAGTGGCTCAGAAGACTGATTCTCACTAATCAGGTGACTCTACAGCCTTCTGCACGTGACACCAGATCCTGGGCGCGCACTCTACCTAACCAAGACCCCGCCCCTCATCCCTTTACTGACAATTGACAGCTAGCTAGAGGAATGGTCTTTGCGACTCTGCCGGGAGGCCCTGCCCCTTGACAATAAGACAACCAATCACTCTAGGACAAAAAGAAGCAACGCCCCAGGTTTCACCCCGGTTTGACAGACGCAATTGAGGCCATCCACGATTCCCTCCGCCCCCAGCTCATTCCGGCCGGTGATGGGTATACTTGCTACCCAATAGCACGTTCTTTGGTTGTCTCTGGGTTCCGCCCCCATGAGAGCGGAACCAATGAGCGAGCCAAGACTCGACCGGGTGGAGGGGGTTGCACTGCGGTAATATGGCTCTTCCTTAGCCAGCGGCAGCGACCAGCGCGGGCATCCAGCAACCCTCCCTCTCGGGTGGCCGGTGTCTAGGCTGCAGGGGCTAGACAGGTCGTGGCTAGGAGGTGGCAGCGGATGCTGGAGCGACGTCCGCTCCGCCGCTGGGCGGCCGCTGCGTCGAGATGAGCGCCTCCGCGTCGGTCGGGGGCCCGGTCCCCCAGCCGCCCCCGGGCCCGGCGGCCGGGCTACCGCCGGGTTCCGCCGCGCGGGCCCTGCATGTGGAGCTGCCGTCTCAGCAGGTAAGCCCGCCGGTTGGCGGCCCTGGGCGGGGACCGGGGAGACCCGGCTGGGTACCTCACGGGCTCCGGCTGACGCCTCGCAAGCCTGGAGCCCGGGAGAAGTGGCCAGGGGAGCTTGCAGGTCTGAGGAGGGTTGTCAGGAGGTTCTGTGAGGGGAGGGGTCCTGCGATCGCCCAACCTCCGGGACGTCCCCGGGTCCCCGGAGAGTCCCGTTCCTGGCCGTGGAGGAGAGGGCGAAGAGCTCAAGAAACTCCCCGGGGCCGCCTCGCCCAGCAGGGAGCGGGGGATTCCCTCGCGCGGACCCTCCTCTCAGCCCTCCGGGAAGGCGCGGGGAAGTCCGGATGCCCGGAGGCGCGCTTTCTCTTTCTCCCACCCGGAGAAACCAGTCGGAACTCGCTGCGGGAAGCGCAAGGAGTTAGGGTCTAGCACTTACTCTTATCGTTCCTTATTAAGTGCTCCCCTCAGTCCCCGGAGAAATGTTGGGGACTTTGGGGTTCCCTATCAATTCTCAGACCCCAAAGAACGTATCAAGGTAAGGAGGGAGACACTTTCCTTTTTTCTTTTTCCCTTTCTAGTGAGTATCTGAAAGGTGATGATGTACATAGTCACACTTCCATCCTTTACGGCTGTGGGAGCTTCTTAGATCCACCCTGTAGGGTTAAGAAGGAGGGAACGCAGTACTTGGGAATCTAGCGAATTTTTTTGTGACACCTGCGTTATCTGTAGAGTACATCTTCCTTCCTATCCATTGCCCTCCTTTTCTCCCTTAAGGGGAGACTTTCCAGTAGTCTAAGCAGTAAAGAGAGTTAAAATAGCCTTTACTATCCTTTATCTTCCTTTTAATGCCTCTGTTCAAGAAGACCTGGAGAAACTGTTGGTAGCCATCCAGTGCTCACCGTGCCGGATTTGTGCATAGTGCTCTGTGGCCTTTAGTCGGTTAAGTGCTTAGAACTCTTGAGACAGCTGGGATTTTTTGTTTGTTTTTAATCCCCATTTTGTAGTTGAAACTGAGATTTGTCCAAAGCCTTACAGTTGATATGTGGTGTGATTGGGTCTCAGAATCCAGCGTCTGACTCTGTCGCCCATGCGCACATGACAGAGCAAGTTCCTTCATACTTTCTCTGTAACTTTCCATCGCTTCTGGGGGCGCTTAGGAAGGAGTCTGAAGAAGAAAGTGGAGGTGGTAGGAAGAGAATGCAAGAGTAATGGAAGGGACTCCCGGGTAGGAAAAGGAGGAGGGGACTAAATGGAAGCAAAAAGTTGTAGATAATAGCCCCTGTGGTGGCCATTGAGTAGGGAGGCAGAATTGTATATGGAAACAGTGCTTTTTTGTGGTAAGAGAGGATTTAGAAGTCTAGGATACCTGTGTCCCGGTTTTGTTGGGCAGGAGTTTGGGGAGAATATTAGGTGTTTGAGGTTAGCGAGGCTTGTATTGTATTATAAGGTCCTGGGGAAGGGTAAGCGTGTCTTCAGGTTGGGTATTAAGGTGAATTTCTGTATGTGTGGGAGGGGGCGTGTGAGGGTGGGTACTGCAAGAGGCAGTGGTGGGCTCTGTTCAAAACAGTCCGGAGGAATCCTAAGGAGTTGAGGGGCCAAGAAAATTGTAGTTTGGAGAGGCTTTGAGAACATGTGGGATTAGGAAAAAGAAAGCGTTTATTTCATGGAGCCTGCTTTCTGATAACAGTTCACAGTTTAACAGTAAGAGAAATAATCCAAACATGTTGTCCATGGAATAAATTCAGCTGCATGTGTTAGTGTTTGTCAAACTTTTGGGTTATTGCCAAGGGATATATAGTGGCTTAAGTGTACAGCTGAATTGTGTTTAAGTGCTGAATATGCTATTTACAGCTTTCTGGGGGTGTCATCCTTCTTGAATTCTTGGAAGGCAGCCTATACAAAAAACACTTTTACTTTTGTACTGGATATGAACCGAACTTTCTGGATCAAAATGCTTACTCTTTTAGGATATAAATATATAATATTTAAAAAGCAAATATTTTATTAATGTATTATCTGTATACAGTTAAAGTGCACAGATTTTATTATACAGCTTGATGAATTGTTACAAAATGAACAGTTATGTAACTACTACCCAGATTAAGAAATGCAAAATTATGAACATATTCCAGAAGTCCTCCTTGTGTTCTCTCCCTTCTCTACCTTTCTTTTCTTTCAAAAGGAGCTACTTTCCTGATTTCTAAAGATCAGTTTTCTCTGCTCTTGAACTTTATGTAAGGAGAATCATGAAAAATGTATTTTTTCATGTCCAGTTTCTTTCAGTATTGTTTTGAGAGTCATGGGGAGTGTATGTATAAAACTTTTTTCTTGGCATTAGTTATTTTTTTTTAAATTTTAAAAAAGCAAAACAGAAAAAAAGGTCTTGGCATTAGTTTTATTGTCTTTTTTTTATATACAGCTTTGGCAAAAGTGCAAATATTTGGATAAATTAAGGAGCCGTTATTAACTTTTCTTTTACATAACACTTTGAATGTTCTGCATTTTATTATGTCTCATGCTAGTTTGCAAGGTTTCAATATTTCTAAATAAATGAGCAAACCCAGTTGGTGACTTTTAATATTTCAGTGATAAAGTTGATTAGCTCATAGTGGAGATTCAATGATCCCCCAAGCCTACCTAAAATCAGAGTTCCTCAGCCTTACGCCTGTTGACATTCTGAGCAGGGGAGAAGCTATGTGACTTAGTTGTTTCTCTGGACTCTACCTAGAAGATTCCAGCAGCGCTTTCCTGATAGCTTCCTGATAGCTTCAGTATCATTGATGGCCTATTGTTTTGATTGTTAGGAGAGGATTATTAATCTCATCCATTATGTATAGAATTCGTAAAGACGGGAGGGCGATAAGAATAAGGATGATAGCTGGTAAGATGGTTCAAACTGTTTCGGTTTCTTGGGCATCGTCCTAATAATCAAAAATGCATTCGCATTAGGAGGTAAAATTGCCTCAGGTTGAAAATCACTGCTCTAAGATTTATTTTTATTTTAGAGTAGAGTACCCCTGCTATTTTCTTTGTAGTTATTCCATTCTTAAGTCCCACTGGCTCTAATGCCTATAATGTTAAAATATTAATTCTGAAAGTATGACTCTTGCTGACCCATCCAGTTCAGAAAAGGGTTAATTTATGCTCAAAGGGTACAAAACTACAAGACCTAATTGTCTTATTTTAATTCAGTTATCTTAAAAATGTTAAAACTGCATAACTCCTGAACTTTTATTTACATGTATGAGTACCAATGAGTGTAGACTACATCAGCTTCTCCACTGCACACAATAGAATTAGTATTTAATCTTCCTTTTTGTTTTTTTGTGATCTTACTTTAACTGTATTTTCAGTATGAACAGTCACACATTTTGAAGACTGTTGTCTTTAATTTTTGGATGAAGTTTATAATTAATTGGTGAGTGAATATAGGTTCATCTGAATAACTCTTCATACCCTTAGACTTAGGAGTCTTGAGATAAAAATTCGTAATTTGTGGTAGTGGCACTTACTATGTTTTAAAAGCTTAATCTCTTCTCCCCAAAGGCTTTCTCATTTGTATATAACCTAACAACGTTTCTCATATACTCAGAGCTCAGGGGCCTTTTTGATTAGTTAGTGACTCTTTTGAAGTCACATGTTTTGTTAAGAATTCAGTGAAAAGCTCTGGATTCTTAGAAAATGTACTTGCATATATACATGAACTCACACTTTTGCATGCAGTTTTGGTTTAAAATATAAATGGAAGACATTAGATTAAGTATTTCTTACCTGGTTTAATCCTTTCCTTTTAAAAAGTTTAAAAATTTTGTGATTTATTTTTTTCTTGGACAGTTTTTCCTATCAGCATAAATATATGTACTACATTTTTCATGGTTTTTTTAAAATAATACCCTGTTGATGAACTGAGAATTATTTCCAGGTTTTCTCTCTCATATCATTGCAATGAGTAACCATATGTAGATAGGCTTGTACTGTTATTTCTGTAGGACAGATTTTGAGCAGTGAAATTACAAAATCAAATAAAAGATAATGTAATTTTTAAACTTCCAAAGATATTAGCTGCTTTTTGAAAAGGATATGTCTGTTTACACTCCTACCATAGAATTATGAAAGGGCCAGTTTCTACACTTTTTCCAGGTTTGGGCATTCTAAATTTTTCCAGTACTTTGAAACCTGATTTTATGAATACAGAACACACATACCCACACATATACGTGTGTGTTTGTTTATTGACTTACATATTTAAATCTGCCATTCTTTAATCATTAGCTGTATTTTAACAGTTTCATTTATTGTATATTAGGCACCTTAATATTTGTTGTACACCAGCCACATGTATTGCATACCAGACACAGTACATAATCTCGCTTATCTTTATTCAATTCTAGGAACTTGAATGGCTTTACATGTTTATTTAGCATTTTAATTTTTCCTTTTGTGAATTGCCTACTTATACCCTTAGTTTTTCTGATTGTTTGCTAATTTATTTATTGATTTGTAGATCTTTTAATTTTATTTTTGGTGGGGAGGTGGGTTAGGACTATTAGCCTTTATCTCGAATTTTTTTAATAGATTTTTTTTTAGAGCAGCCTTAGATATACAGAAAAATTGAGACAATGGTACAAAAAGTTTCCATATACAGTACTTTACACTCAGTTTCCCCTATTCTTAGTGTCTTCCATTAGTATGATAAGTGCCTTTGTTGTAGTTAATGATCCAATATTAAACTAAACTCCATAGTTTACTCACATTTCCTTAGTTTTTAAAAATTGTGGTTAAAAGATACACATAACTTAAAATTTTCCATCTTTGTAATTTTTAAATGTATAATTTAGTGGAAGTAAGAACATCTCGTATGCAATAGTACCATTGTTCATGAACTTAATTCTTAAGTTGCAACCAGAATCATGGTATGAATTCTGCAACAAGAATTGTGGAAAGAATTAAGTTCACGAATTGAGACACCATTGTATATCACAGTTCCACAGGTAGTGTTTGTCATATTCACTCCTCCATACTGTACTCTCTGTAAGTCACTATATGTAGCCTCCACTTAAAGAGTGGGGATTTATTTATGTTTACCCTTCTGAAGACTTTTAGCTTTCTGTAGCTGTAACAAATACATGAAACAGTTTGTAAAGAGAAAAAGATTGTTTTGGCTCATGGCTTCAGAGGTTTCAGTCCATGATAGGCTAGCCTGTTTCTTTGAGCCTATGGCAACACTGCATATCATGATGAGAACTCTTGGTTGGGAGAGGGCTGTTCATCTAACGGTAGCCAGGAAGTAGAAACACAAAGGGTCCGGAGGTCTCAATATTCCTTTCAGGGGCACCCTCAACAGCCAGTTCCATTTGTTAGTCCTCATCTCTTAAAGGTTCCCCCAGCTCACTATAGCCCAAGTTGACCAAGTGTTTCAACACATGGCCCTTTGGGTCACTTCCCAGTTCCAAACTATAGCAAGGACAGAATATCGTCATAGATTATTTGGAATTCTTGTGCATGGGAGATTTATATTAGTAAGTAGTTGTTTTACAAATGAGGAATCTAAGGTCTAGGTAACTTTAAAGTCACCAAGAGTCAACATAGGGAC
Source organism: Dasyprocta punctata (assembly GCA_004363535.1). Taxonomy (NCBI): domain Eukaryota; kingdom Metazoa; phylum Chordata; class Mammalia; order Rodentia; family Dasyproctidae; genus Dasyprocta; species Dasyprocta punctata. The sequence goes on from RJWM01010271.1 coordinate 9,651, forward strand.
TGCAATTCATGTGTTTGATTCTCATTTACTGTAGGTATGTAGTCTTTGGAGGGTTCTGATGAAAAGTTTTAAGTTACCTCAGAATTTGCAACCCTTTAGCTATATATAAATATTATATATATATAATATTTATTTATGTATGTTTGAGACAGAGTCTTGTTATGTAGTTTAGACTGGCCTTAACTCACTGTGTGGCACAGGTTGGCAATTCTGCCTGAGCCTCTGAGTGCTGGGGTTACAGGTGTGCGCCACTGTACCTGGCTGGTTTTATGTTTTGGGTACTAGGAATCGAACTCAGGACCTCATGCTTGCCAGGCAGGTGCTGTGGTGCTGAGTTATATCACTGGCCCCCGGGTGTGTTTTATATTTTATTTCCCACGGTATGTACCTGCAGCCTAGTATTATGATGATTACATGGTGAGAATTCAGTACAGCTTACTTGTCTGGCTCCTATCTTCCCTCCCGTCTTTCCTTCCTTCTTTTCTTCTTTGTTTTGTTCTTATTCTTTTTTTTTTTTAATTGCGGAGTTCTTCCCTTGGAAAACTGTATAGTGTGAAGAGAGGAAGGAAAGATTAAATTGAATAGGATTGAAACATGTACAGGAAAAATGATGATGGAAGCACAAAAGCAGATTTCAGGTGTAACTTAACAGCACATGATATGTGTTTTATTTTTATGTTTGCATTTAGTTAGATACTTAAACCTCTCATTCAATCATCTTTTTATTTAGAAAAAATTTATTGTGTTGGTAAGGTCACCAAAGTCAGAGAGAAAGCCGCATCTTACTGGGAATGTGTGCCCTGTGCAGCATAGCACATGCCATGTATAAATATTCCTTTCTGCAAATATTTATCAAGTCCCCTGTGACTCAAAGAAAAAAATGCAATATGTGGTTGTGTATTTGTAAAATAAAACGATGGCAATTTTTGGGCTGCTGTGGTTCTATTAAGTAAAACTACGAGGAAGCTTTGGAAACTTAGAACATCACAATCCTAAAATCATTACTTTTACATGGCAGAACGCCATCAGGAATTTAAGTGTTTTTTTTCTCATTGTTTCTTTTTTTTTCTTTCTGCTGAAAATATTTAGTTTTCCTTTGAAAGGAAAAGCTATGTTCTCATTTAGTGTTTACTTAAAAATTTCTCCACAGGAACACAATTCTGAAGTTTGTGGCAGAAAAATTCAGAAGTGAAACTGACTGGAAATAGAGCCAGAGCAGAATTGAAACTAATAAGTCGGGCTTGAAGTGTGGAGTGAAGTGAGAAAATTTAGATTTTTGTAGTTTCCAAATGTGTATTTTGATAGGCTGTGTATTTTTACCTGGCAAACATGCTAGAAGAACAAGAAGTACTTGTCATTTTTAATATGTGTTGCTACAAACTAGAGGTGTTTCAGAAAAATTAAAGACTTTTTTTTGAGACAGGGGTTCGCTTTGTAGTTCAGCCTGGCCTTGAACTCACTGTGTAGCCCAGGCTGGCCTCTCACTGATGGCAATCCTCCTGCCTCAGCTTCCAAGTCCTGGGATTAGAGGCGTGTGCCCAGCCTAAGGTATTTATTTTGAGAGTTTGAAATGAAACATTTTAAGTTTTATACTTTGTTTATGACATCAGTCTGCCTTGTCTCATTAAATTTTTTCAACACTTTGTATTTTAGCAGTTGGATTCCTTATATTGTAGAACACTTGGAGAACAGAAAGCTTAATGGATTTTTTTTATTCATAATGTACTTTCTTAGTTTATTGTAACATAACCTTGTTTTCCATGGAAGCATGTATTGTGAATTACGGAATTTTATAGATGTAAAACCTGAAGAGGTGAAACTGTGCTGGCCATGAACTCGGTCTGTTTATTTATTCCTGACTCTCAAGGACTTTGTGTAGAGTATTACTTTAACAGATCTGTACTGTATGTCTTGCTGTGGCCAAGAAGAAACCACAACCTGGGTCTTGTGAACAGCTCTACTGTGGTTGGTTGGGTATATTGGGAACTTCTTGAACTTCTTTCTGTGTTTTGACACAGCTTTGGGGACTTAGGTATCCTCACAGCTTTACTGATTTGGGGCTAGAGTTAAATGATATAGAGGCTGTGTTTTAAACTTTACCAGCAAATCACAGAGATTTGAGCCTCCCTTTCCCTTTTACGGTGTGATTTAGGGTAAAACTTTGGAACATTCATCTGGAGTTGCAGTGATCAGTGTTGTTGTTTTGTCCCTGGGTACCTACCATGCCTGACTTCTTTTGCAAATTTTTAAGAAATCCTAATTCTCTATCCCTATTAGTTTCTGCAACCATCTAGGGATTGGGGTTGCAGAAATTTAAATGACAGGAATTTTATTCTGTGTAACATTGGGCGCCGATGGTTGTAGACTTCAGTAGTGATGTTGGTAGACATTTTAGTCATTCTTCCTGAAAGCTCTAGTAAAGTATGTTTATTAAGAAGCTGAGGCAGATAATGCTCATTAGCTGCATCTAAGTTGAGTATTCAAATTCAGCTCTTTCGTGATCCATTAAATATCTGGCTTTTCTTTCTATCAGGATATTTAGAATGTCCTAAAAGATGCAGTCAGACTTTTTTTTTTTTAGTTTTTAAATAATGAATATCAGGAAATTGAAACTTCAATCTACTTTTAATGTTTGTGAGCAGACTCTAGGGTAAGGAATAAAATTGATATAAAAGTAAAAGTGGGAATCAGACTTACCTTGTTTTCCAGGGGAAAAAAAATGTGATTTTTAGTATGCTGTGACTGTTTGATATATAAGTAATTTGTAAGTAAAACTAATTCTGTGTGCGCGGAAGGAAAAACGAACCGAGGCACCATTCAACAAGTAATTAAGAAGTACCTTCTTTGAGCCAGGCGTGGTGGCGCACGCCTTTAATCCCAGCACTCAGGAGGCTGAGGTAGGCGGAGCGTTGTGAGTTCGAGGCCGGCTTGGGCCACAACGTGAGCGCAAGGCGGGCCTGAGCTACATAGTGCAACCCTGCCTCAAAAAAACCAGGGCTGGGAGTTTGGCTCAGCGGTTTAAGCGCCTGTCTGGCAGGTGCGAGGCTGTGAGTTCGATCCCCGGTGCCTCAAAAAAAAAAAAAAAAAAAAGAAGTACCTTCTTTGAATATGCTAGGGACAGGATTTGAAACTGTGTCTTATTTCTGCCAACCTAAAATTATGTCTTTCAGAGGATATGAATTATTTCCTTCCTCAGTTCCAATTAGTCTTTTGTATAAGAACTAACCTATAAACTTTAAAAAATATGAAATGAAAATAGTCTTATTCAGAATTACAGAAAAATTGTTGTTTAACTTTGTCTTTTTTTATAAAAAGAATATCCTTGAGAAAATTGGTACTCCTTTCATCCACTGAGTTGTTGATACTGAGCACAGTGAAAAACAACTTTCTAATTTTTCTTTGAGAATATGGATCACCAAGCGAGGCAGGTGGGTTGTGGGTACTCATTACAGGTCAAGGATATTTACAGAATTATACTTATTATAGGATAGAGTTGCTACCATTATGGAATTGTTAAAAAAGTAGGTATTTCAGGTTTGTTTTTAATAACTGATTTAATGAAGTTTATTCTATGTGGAAGATGTTTAGTTTAATAGATGAAGGAAGTACCACTCTTCTCAATGACATTTATCTGATCATTAAGATACTCTGTAAGGTCCAGTGTCACTGAAGGATATTACAGTTTGAGTGAGTGGCCCCTAAAGATACATTTGTTAAAAGGCATGCTTGCCAGCACATGGCACTGTTGGGAGGTGGTGCAACCTTCAGGATTTGTGGCCTAGGAGTAGGAAGTTTGGTCGTTGGAAGTATGCTTTTTAAAAAATTTTTTTGAGACAGCGTCTCTCTATGTAGTTCAGGCTGGCCTTGAACTCACATCAATCCTTCTGCCTCAGCCTCCCAAGGGCTGGGATTCCAGGTGTGGGCTAACCACTCCTGGCTGGAAGTATGTTCTTGAAGGGGATTGTAGGGCACTGGTTCTTCCTCTTTCTCTCTCTTTCATTTCCTAGTGGCCATGAGGTGAGCAGCTTTCTCTACCATGTGATCCCACCTGATGTGTTCTTTTACCAAAGTCCAAAAGCAACAGGCCCATCAACCATGGACTAAAGCTTCCAAAACTATGACCCAAAATAAACTTTCCCTTTTTTAACTTTATCTCAGGTATTAGGATTAACGTCAGGGTTCTTAGGGAAAGCTGACTATTGAAGGAAGTTTTTCAAGTATGAGTACTCATTTTGTTTGACTTCTTAAAATTCATTTTAATAGTACTTCACATTTCACAAATATAAGTGCTTATGAATACCTGTGGCGGTCTAGATGCTGGAAATAGAACAGTCATCATGACAAAGGCCCTGCCTCATGAACCTTACTTTCTAGTAAGTAAGAGACCGGTGTTTAGCAAACTTTCTTGTGAACAGCCAGATGGTAAATAAATGTTTCAGCCTGTGTAGGTCATACTGTTTTTGTAGCAGTTGCTGAACTCTGCCGTTACAACATTACAGTATAATGGCTTTGTATAGTTCGTAAATAAATGCGTGAGTATATTCCAGTTGAACTTTATTTGTAGACACCGAAATTTTAAATTATCATATGTCATGAGATATTTGTTAATTTTTATCACCTTTAGACATTAAACATATAAAAACTGTTCTTGTCTTGCAGTACATACAAAAGTAGGCAGCATTTCTTGCTTGTGGGCCATAGTTTGTTGACTGCTGACATAGATTATAAACAAGAAACAAATAACATAAATTCAAGTAGGGTTGAATGCTGTAAGACATACATACATACATACATACATACATTTATTTATATGGACAAGGTCTCACTTTATAGTTCAGGCTGGCCTTGAACTCACTGTGTAGCCCAAGTTGGCCTTGAACTGGTTGAACCTCTTGCCTCAGCCTTCCAAGTGATGGGATTACAGGCATCCAAGTGCACTTCCCCACCCGATTGAAAGGCTATTTATATAGATGAGATAGGTCAGAATTTGTTGAAACCTAAATTTAAAGCTGTTTAATAGATATGATTTGGCCACAAGGGCCTTTGTAGTAAATTTGAGGAATACCAGATTAAGCAGAAGTTTTATCTGTGTATGTCTGCAGTTTAACCCAACCTTTCGATCCATTCATTGCTCAGGTAGGGATTGAAGTTAGGATCAGAAGTTAATATGAAGTATTTCTCAAATTCATCTGTTTATACAATTCTTTTTCTATGAAGTGCCTTGGGAAGTGCTTTTCCTAGACCCTTCTCTTAGGAAGTTACTGTAACTAACAAACTGTGAAATAAACAAAAAAGACTTGTAAACTCTGGAAGTGCTACAGAATCATGTACAGTGCATGAATTTACTTTACAGAATATCTCCTAGGCTTTCATTTAGAGCTTTTTTACTCTTTGCTTTTAGAAATTATTCCAGCAAATTTAGTTGTGCATTTGGTTTCTCAGGTTCCATAGCATACTAGAAGCAACTACTGTAACTAAAAGGGGGAGAAGGGCCTATGCAGGCAGGGCCAGCGCAGTTCTAAGGAACAGTGGTAGCTGGTAACTTGACTGAGTAGTAGGAGTTTCAAAAGCATGTGGCGTTTCAGGGCATCATGGTCTGATTTAGAATAGATAATAGTTGTTGCCATTATTGTTTTGAAGAAAAGGTTAAATTACCTGTAAGTGTCCTCTTTAATAAGGTAAAAAAATATGTAGTAAGTTTTAGAAAAGTTACAACAAGAAGAAAACAAACTGACACATAGAAATTAAGTTAAGATCATTTTAAAACTTGAAAATTTTGGACTGCAGGTGTACCTCAGTGGTCAAGTGTGTACCTAGCATGTGTACAGCCTAGAGTTCCCTCTAAAATTGAAAATTTAATTAATCGGTGTTAGATTTCTTCTGTATACTAGATACTATCATTAGTCTCTGCTGTATGTTTTTCTGTAACTTGAATATGATTTTTTAGCTTCTTGAGGCAAATAAATGTTCTTTTAACATGAACTATTAAATATATTTAATAATAATATAATAATATTAGATAATCAAATGTGGTAAGAAGACTCATATTGGAGAGGGCTTTTTTAATTACTTTATAACCTCAGAGGTTTAGGAATGATACAAAACTCAGAAGCTATAAAGAAAAAAACTTACTATATAAAATGCTTTAGAATTGTTCATGGTGGGTTGGGGATTTAGCTCAGCGGCATAAGCACCTGCCCGGCAAGCATGAGATTATGAGTTCGATCCCCAGTACCAAAAAGAAAAAAAAAATTGTTCATGTCAAAAAGTATTAGAGACATCAAGAGAGAGATGTGGTTATCAGTGGGAATATTTAATTGATTTCAGCATTTCTAATCTGAAAGAGACAGATGTAGAATTCAACTGCCTTTATAGAGGTGAGAAAGTCAGAAAGGTAAAACAGATCTCTAAAGCAGAAACATTCAATAAATAGAACTATATAATTCCAGAACTGGAAGGACCATGAAGGTCATCTAAGCCTTTGCTACTCTGCATCATCTAGGAATATTTTAAAAATATGCAGAATTTCAAGTCCCAGAACAGACCTACTCAATCTGAATCTGTACTGTAACAAGATGCCCAGGTAATTTTTATATGCATTTTAAATTTAAGAAGTACTGGTCTAAGTTATTTTGCTTATTTTTCAGATAATAAAATTGAGGTGTGCATAAAAGGACAGACTCATGTTCACACTGTTAATAAGCAGAAAAGTGAAAGTGTGGCCCCAAGTCTGATCTTCTGGGCTGGGTCCATCATGTATTTGCTTTCCAGATCCCCTGTTTTAAAACCTTTCAAACATCTTTGCCTCTCAGGTCTTCCATATTCCTCCCCATTCTAATCAGTCATTCAGATCTGTCAGTCCTTTATTCATAAAAGCTCTGACTTACAGTTCTTCTTGTTCACATTCTTCACTTAGTGTCCAAAGCTATTGTTGATACTATAAAAAATAACTTCCTTTCTGCAAACAATAGCTCAATTCCAAAGAGCAAGCTCAAGATAGTTCCTTAAGAGAATACAAGTTATTAAAAAGCATTGAATTTTAACTTGCTGACTTCAGGGAGAATTTGTGTTTGTTCTTTTTGTTTTGAGGGGAGTAGGGTTTCTCTGTGTAGTTCAAACTGGTTTTGAGTTCACTATGTAGGCCAGGCTGGCCTTGAACTCACAGTGGTCCTCCTGCCTCAGTCTCCTGAGTGCTGGGATTACAGGCATACACCATCATGCCTGGCTGAGAATTTGTGTTTGTAACCTACCAAAACAACCAAGCCATAACTAGGTATTCCTAGTATAAAAACTCCATGTCTCCACTACCATTATTTTTACCTGTGTATGTCCTTTCTCTTGGCCCTGAAACTAGCTCAGGTTGTCTTTATATAACAAGGTCCTCCCATTCTAATCAAGCTTCAGTAAGTAAATCCTAAGGCTCCACCTGTACTTCCCAGTACCATCTTCTGTCTGATCATCCGTAATATTCTAATGTCCTTTTCTTTCCTATGCACTCTATCCTAATAGACCAAAGTATTTTAATGTTTTTCTGAGTACTTGTGATATGCTAAACACTATAAAGCAGAAGTCTAAACACTTCTAGATCATGTTTCCACAAAAACTAAGAAAATTAAAAGTCCTGGTCTCTACACATTTCCATTTCTGTAACATCACTTGGGAATTGTTGAACCAATTGTCTACTGTCATATTCCGATTAGTTTGGGGGATGGGAGCATCATCTGTTCACAACATCATTTGGTTTCTTACTATATGAATAAGCACCTGGTGGCTGAGTTCCAGGATAAATTTCTAAATTGAAATCATAGTAAGTCTTCGCATCTACCAGGGCATACATTTTTATGCTTTTTTTTTTTTTTTTTTTCTGAGACAGGATCTCATGTAGTCCACCTGGCCTTGAACTCTTTGTAGCTGAGGCTGGCCTCGAATTTGCAGTGATCCTCCTATCTCAGCCTCCCAAAGCACTGGGATTACAGGCCTGTGCCACCACACCTGGCTTAAATATTTTTATTTGATTTTAAAACTTAAAATACATTTTAACTGATATGTAAAAGCAAAAATTATACATATTTATAGGGTACCATGTGATGTTTCAATAATGTAATGTTTAAATCAGGGTAAATATATTTGTCCTCTAAAACTAATCATTTCTTCATTGTTAAAATACAATCTTTTCTTCTGGCTTTAGAAAAATCTATAGTATGCTAACATTGTCTGTAGCCACCCTTTGCAATAGTTCACTAGAACTTCTTATTCCTTTTTAACTAAATATATTTAAATAGTTTTAAGCCACCTGGGATTTGATATAAGATATAGTGGTCTCTGTGTGTGTTTTTTATGACTGCTGTATTGCCCTAATACCTTTATTGCTTAATTCTCAATTCCCTAGGGATCATCTTTGATTCTTTTGTCTTGGCAATCAGATTTATCCCTAACCACATCTATTATCTAATTAGTCAGCTATTAAGCTTAATTAGTTTTAGGTTCCTATATGGGCTTATCCTTTTTCTGTTCCTATTGATATTACTTCAAAACTTTTATTATGGAAATCTTAATGCATATTGAAATATTTTATATCAATATATATTGATAGGACCTCAAACTATGGCAGTCGTTCTGCCTCAGCCTCCTGAGTGCTAGGATTACAGACATGCCCACCACCACACCTGGTGGTAATACGCATAAGATTTGATCACTGACAGCTGACACCTACCTTCTGTCTTTCAAGTTTTATTTTCTCTAGGTCATTTTGTGTAACTCTGTATCGATATATATTGATACATATCAGCATATGTTGAAATACATATATTATTAATATGGAGAGATATTGATATTAAGAGATGGATATAATGAACCCCCCAGTACCTATTACCTGTCTTCAACAATTATTGCCTTATGGTGGATCTTGTTTAGTCTACATGCCTACTTCCTTTTGTCCTCTCCCCAGTTATTTCAAGGCAAATTGCAGGCATACTATTCGTTTTTATTTTTTTATTTTTTTTATTTTTGAGACAGGGTCTCACTTTATTGAGCAGGCTGGCCTTAACCTCACTATGTAGCCCAGGAACTCACAGCAGTCTTCCAGTCTCAGCCTCCTGAGTGCTGGGATTAAAGGTGTGCGTAACATCACCCAGTGATACTATTCTTAATATTTGACCACTTACAGCTGACAGCTATCTTATATTCTGTTTTTGTTTTCGAGACAGGGTCTCATTGTGTGGTTCAGTGTGATCTTGAACTTGCTTATGTAGCCCAGGCTGGCCTTAAACTCAGGGTGATCCTTTTGCCTCAGCCTCCCAAGTGCTATGCCCACTTGCTCTCATTCTTTAGAAAGATTACCCACTCTGAAATAAAGGAATACTATGTTTGTATCCCCCAGTTCCAAAGCCTAGTCTACGAACAAAATATCAACAGTTTAGAAGAAAGGAGGAAGCAAGACAGAGAGGGTGAAACAGAGACCTCATGCAGGGGGCTGTGTGATCTAGCACTATAAAGACTCATTTTTTAGAGCAGCACGGAGGGAAAATGGAGGAAAAGGGTGGTTTTCCACAAAGATTGGGAGTAAGTAGGGTAGAGATAATGTTACTGGAGCCAGGTCTAGTTACTCACTGCTTGAAAGCCAATACTCAGGACAGGAGAGCAGGTAGAAGGAAGTGGGTTTATTCAAGGGTCAGTCTTAAGAAAAGGGAGGGACTGTTGTTCTTACAGCTCCATCTTAGGGAACTTGGGATGTCAGGGGCTTTTATAGGAAGGAAAAGGGGGACCAAGAGGACAGTAGGCAGGAGACTAAGCAAAATCTTTGCCAACCAGGGCTTAAGCGTGCCTTCTTTTTCCTCTACCTGGCTGAAACTTCACAGTTGACCTTTGGCTAGTTACAAACATACTACTTTTCTGCAAATTAAACACCATAGCAATTTATGTGCTTTGGGTTAGAATTAAAGAATAAGGGGAGGTGTTACACATTTTGATGGTACCTGAGAATCACTCAAATCTGGGTTCTGTAAATCTGAGAAAGAAAGATCATTTAGCAGTTAACATCTTAATTATTTACTTGGCTTTTTTTTTTTTATTTTTAAGAATTTAGAATACTAAGCACTTGGTGGGAATGCTGCAGGCTGGTGCAACCTCTGTGGAAGTCAGTGTGGAGATTCCTCAAAAAGCTGGGATTGGAAGTCCCATTTGACCCAGCTATTCCCCTTCTGGGTATCTTCCCCAAAGAACTAAAAATATCTAATCACAGTGATATATGTTCATCAATGTTCATCGCTGCCCAATTCATACTTGCTAGATCGTGGAAGCAGCCTAAATGTCCCTCGACTGAGGAATGAATAAAAAAATTGTGGTATTTCTACATAATGGAATACTACTCAGCTATAAAGAACAACAAGTTAGAGACTTTTGCCCTCAAATGGATGAATGCTGAGAATATGCTTCTCAGTGAACCGAGTAAGTCACATATGTGTGACTATTGTTTTGTTGCACTGGTTTGAAGAACTCAAACAAAACCTATGTATATGTAAAAATTATTTGGGTCAGTTAGAGAAAAAGAAAATGAGAATGTTTATTGTTTGATATTTGGATCCAATTTTACTTTTTGAATTTCATTTTTTTCTGCTTGAAAAAAAACCAGGTCTTGAAATCTTTAAAAAAAATGAATTGTTTTTCTTTGTAGGTGAAGTTTTAGTTTTTGCTGGTGCTTTCAAAATTTTCTCCTTAGACATAAATTTTTATATGTGTATGCATAGAATGGCTAAAATGACTATACTTCTAAATGTATTGGTTATTGAAAAGGAACAGTTGATACATGCTTACATTAATTTTGCATGTCTATGTCTGTTAATGTAAACAATCCTTTTGAACGTAGTGATATGCAATATTGCAACCATTGTCAAATTCCTATCATCTTGCTTTGTAAACCAATAATATTACTGTTTTGGATTTGTTTAAAAAAAAAAAAAAAGAATACTAAGCTGAAGGAGGGGAAGGAAAAGTAACTCTGCCAAAGATATCTCCTGAAGATATCTGAAGAAGTTACCTGGCCACTGTTAAAATAAGAAGTGTAAGAAATGTAGAATGTTCAGAAATGTATTTTGTCTTTTCCTGTGTTACAGTTTAATAGTGCTTACTAAATGCATTAATTTCTTGGGCTGATTTGAAGTTGAGGGAGAGCAGAATTAATGTTAAATTAATTAATGTTAATTAATGTTAAAATCAAGACCTCAGTTCCAAAGTTGTATAATTTGTGTGAGAAAAAACTCCAAATTAAGAACAGGAACTGTAAAGTCATGAGATATTGGGGTTGTAGAGTTGTTTGCTTGAGTCTGTCACAATGACTATTTTCACTGTTTTACTTATAGGCGGTCGCTTTTAGCACTGGGTGTTTTTTTTTTTTTTTTTTTTTGAGACAGGGTCTCACACTGTAGTTTAGGCTATACTTGAACTCGCTAGGTAGTCCAGGCTGGCCTCGAACTCAAGACCATCCTCCTGCCTCGACCTCCCCAGTGCTGGAATTATAGGTGTGCACCACCACACCACACTCAATAGCACTAGTTTTTAAAGCATACTTGTGTTCTTTCAAAACTTCACAATGAATCTTTCAGGTGAGATCAAAGGATTAGGAAAAAATAGGTGATTGAGAATGCTATAATATAGAAACTTTTTTATTTTTTAAAAAGATTAACTTGAATTTATGAGGCTTAACCTCTTGGCTCAATAATTCAATATCTTTATCTCTTATGGAAATGCAGAAAAATAATTTTTTCCTAGGTTTTCTTTTTGTTGTACCCCAAAAACTTATAAAAAGTGAGTTAACTGAAATAACCTGAGTCATAGTTCTTACCTGTCACTGTGCCTGGTCTTGGGTTTAGAATAAATGCCTGAACTAAAAAAGAAATGAAGCCAGGAGTTCCGAGTATGAATGAGAGGAAGGTATCCAGGACAAGTTTGATTATATTTCTGGAGCAAATACTTTTTTGGAAAAATTATATCTGTGATTATCTACATCAGGGTCAGCAAGCTGGTGAGTAGTGGCTGGCTTTTGTAAAAATTAATGAGATAAAAATGTTTTTACATTGTTAAAGGTCTGTAAACAAATAAAAAGAAGAATATGCAGACAGACTGGTTGTGTCCTGAAAAGCTCAAAGTGTTTGCTCTCTGACCTTTCTCATTTGCCAATCTGTGGTCTGTGTTATTCGGGGTGTATAGTAGTATTTCTTTTATGTGCACATTTAAAATTTCCTTGATGTTAGATACCAGCACTTTTGATGGCCTTTACAAGATAGTTATATGATTTTCCATTACATGAAGTGCTACTATTTAAGAATGGTGGAGTATTTGCTTTTATAGCATTACTGGAATGAACAAATTTGTGCTCATTTTGTGACTTGTGGAATTACTTAAAATACTTGGTCAAATATTACATGTATTTTAAAATTTGCTAATTGTTGCTCAGTTTCCTTTGCTCCAGTTTGGACCAGTTTATGTTTTCCCTAGCATTGATTTCCTTACTTGGGACAGCCCTGACAGGAACTAATATACAGTAGCTTAGCTGTTTAACCAGATAGGACTATATGGTTATCTATTGCTATGTAACAAAAAATTTGATGGCTTGAGACAACATCATCATTTATTTTGCACATGTATATGCAATTTGGTCTGGACTTAGTGGAACAACTTGACTCTGCTTACCTTGATGTCATTTTCAGAGGCTCAAAGGCTCAGGACATGGTCATTTCTGGGATCATCTGGGCTGTGGAGAGCACCTAGGAGGTCCACTCCATGTGACTGTTTGGCCTCCTTGCAACATAGTCATGAGGTTCCAAGGAAGAGTATCCTCAGAGAATCAGGTGGAAGCCATTATCACCTTTTATGATTTAGACATAGAAGTCACATAGGGTCATTTCTGCCATAGACCTTGCCCACTTAGAGGAGTGGCAGCTACACATTGTTAAGATAGCATGTGAGATAGGATGTATTGGTGCAGCCATGTTTGGAAACTGTAGCTGCCACAAGCTGGAATGTTTTTCATGTGCATATCTCTGATTGTGGTTGTGAATATACTTTTTTCATATATTCCTTGTCATTTCCATTTCTTATCCTGTGGCCTACCTTTTCATACCCTTTGTCCCTTTTTATTGGACCGTAACTTATTCATTATTGATTGTGTTATTCATAATGGCTCTGTAAATTAAGCAAATTAGATTTGAAATTTATTTTGAAATTATTCCATTGAAACCATAAAGACTGTGTGTGGGATGACTTAGTTTGGTGATGGTGGAGATTTGTGCAGTAATTGTATTTAAGACATTACTTTTGTTTTTTAAGCAAGGGTATGGGAATAGAGAGTGAATAGAAATCTTTTCCTTCTTCTTTTCACCATCAGCCTCTCTGTATCACTGTCTAGCAGTGATGAGGAATAAGATCAAGGACGCTTCAGTCCTATTATTATATGGCAGAAGCCAGAAAAGTTGAGGTGGCTATAAGAGAAAGGTAAAAAATGGGAGGAATAGAGAATTCCAGTGCATATTTCATTACTCAGAATTCCTTTGGGTTTCTGTTAATTCTAGGGAGTGCCTATTCCCTATATTAATGTTCAAAACTGTATTAACAAAAATAGATTGAGCTAACAGAAATGACCATTTTCTAAACTATGAGGTGTTTTAACAAAATGAAACACTTCTCTGAGTCAGGCTCAGTGGCGCACATCTGTAGTCCTGCTACTCAGAAGGTTGAGGCAGGAAGATCTCTTGAGCTTAGGAATTTGAGACCAGCCTGAGCAACATTAGCAAGACCCTATTTCAAAGCCACATCATTTTTTTGCACCTTGGTACTTAGTTTAAATGTTACTCTTCATCTATTAACCTGCTGTGGGATAAATTCTTAATAAACAGTTTTATTTAGGTCCTCTGCATGGTTTAATCTTGGACAGTTTCATGGGGATGAGCTGCTGTCCATTATTATATTACTCATTTTAGGTATGATTTGATTTAGAGGCTTAAATGTGTCACCAGGACCTGAATCTTACATGTCTTGACTCTTTGTTGATTGCACTTGAAATTTCACTCTACAACTCTCATCTTGTGTCCTTCTAGGTTCAGGGCCAGGTGAGGGAGTAAGGGTTAGGGAGTAAGGATCTCTTAACAGTTTAATGCCTTTCTGGATCTTTCATTGGCTCTCATTGGATAATATGTCCCAAGGAGGGAGGGGAAATGTGTTGATTTGGCTGACCTAAATCATGTGGGCATCCCTTTTTTTGGAAGTCGAGTTAACTGTACAAGGCTGATTGACCATCCATCTATCTACCACCTCATCCTTTTTTCTTTTCTGACAGAATCTTGCCATGTAGCTCTGGCTGGCCTTGAACTAGGGTCTTAACTGCCTTTTTGCCCTCTACTAACATGTCAGGTAGTCATGTTGTGCTCAAATCCTACTCATCCATCACCAAATCAAAGTTGAAAAGGTTTCAGTTTTGTACGTTAGTGAATATGTTTAATTTCTCTATAGAGTGCTTTATAGGTAGTGTTTCACAGATTTTAAGCATGTTAATTCCAACTTAACAAGTAAGATGTCCTAATTAGTTTTGTGATTGGACATTATTAGAGCATAATTCAGCTGCCCAAAGCCACTACCATAGAATGACATACAAACAAGCATTTTATAGCTATGAAGTTTAAGGAGATTGCTGTTAAAACTTCATGGAATGTTATCTGAAAGAGTAATTGCAAAGTCTATGTAAGTTTTAATTAATGAGACTACTTTCTTGATATTGAGTCAGTTTAACACATAATGATATAGGACCTCTAAATGATATTGGGGAAATACTATAACTTCCATCCTGTTAGATGTCAGATATGCCAAATTTGTGTTCCCCAAAATCAAAGTATGAACTCTAAGGAACAATGAGGTTAAGAATAGGAAATATTTACTGAGAGAGATGGCTCCTAAGAGGCAGGAGGGGTTCCTGAAAATGGGTTGCCAACGAGCCCACTTCTCAAAGGAAGTTTCATATAGCAAAATCATGAGGTGGGTACAACATGGGTCAAAACTGTGATCCACCAGTAAGATTACAATTGTAGCTGCTTAGGTAATGGTGATCCAATGGGGAAGCAGGTCTCAGTAAGTGTACATGGAAGGAACAAGGACCTTTTTAGAAAGGGATGAGTCAGGAGGTCCTGGTCATTCACCCAGGTGACTGATGTCTATTTAGACTTTGTTGGACCAGGTAATACCAATTATAGTATAATCTTTAATTTATTGCTTATCCCTTGGGGAGGCATGCAGGCCTGGTCAATCTGTCTTTATTGTGAGGCCTGGCCTTCAACAGATACACTTTCTGCTACAGTTGTAGTGTTTTCTCATCCTCTGCACTGACTTCCTTGAGGGCCTAGCCCTGTCTGACTGCTTATAATATTTTTTACCTAACTTAGCTGTTTATAATAAGACAGTGATTTTAACTATCTGTAGGTGGGCCATTTGAAGAAACGACCTTGAATTTAATTTATTTAGAGAAGACCTAAAGCAGTTTATGTTAGATGCTGTTGCCAGCCCATGAAATACCATAGAGTGAACCTTAGACTCTAGAGCAGCCAAAGCTATGTGAGTCCTGAGGATTTGCTGTAGTCTAAAAGCACTGTTGAGACTTAACTTCAGTTTCAGCTCAGAGGTCTGTTCTTGGATTTGATGTGCTCTGTGTTCTCCCACCATCTGGAGAGTGGGCATCAGATTCCATTAAATGTTCCAGACCATTAAGGTCCATTGTAAGCCTAAGTCAAGCCCAGTTTTAAATTTTAATGAAGTCCAACTTAGTAGCTTCTTTCATGGATCAATGCTTTTGGCAGTATATCTAAAAAGTCATTGCCAAACTCAAGGTCACCTAGATTTTCTCTTGTGTGCTAGGAATTTTATAGTTTTGCATTTTACATTGAGATCTGTAATATTTTCAGTTAATTTTTGTGAAGGGTGTAAGATCTATGTCTAGAGTCATTTTTATTTTGCATATAGATGCCCAGTTCCAGCACCATTTGTTGAAAGACTTTCTTCTTTGAGTTGCCTTTGAGTCATTACACACACACACACACACACAAAACAGTTGACTATATTTGTGTGGCTCTATTTCTAAACTCTCCATTCTGTTCCATTGATCTATTTGTCTCTTCTTTCACCAATAACACACCGTGTTGCATACTGTCATTTTATAGTAGCATCATTTCTTTGATTTTGTTCTTTCTTCATATTGTGTTGGCTATTCTGAGTTTTTATTTGATTTATCCTTTTATGTACTTGGAATATCTTTGTTTTTTGAGATGTTCGATATCTTTCATCAATCAGAATTTTGTAGTTTTTCTTAGATAAATCGTGTATACAATTTGTTAGATTGATACTTAAGTATTTCATTTTTTAATTTTGAAGAGAAAAAATAAAATTTCAAAACATAATTAGAGGGCTAATATATTATGTATTGTTAACTTCAAATCAGTTACTCAAGAGTACAAGATATATGCATTTAATTGTCTGAACAATACTAGCACAAACCTTTCTCTTCAGTGAACTCAGATAAATTAGTAGTATAACTATCTTAACTATCATATATGTAATATATATGCACATATAATTTCCTTCAGCTTCTTACACTAGGAAGACAATGTATTTACACGTGCAACTTTGGTTTATTTCACTTATGACTATGGTCTCAAGTTACATCCATATACTTACAAAGTCTCAAGTTTATCCCTTTTTATGGCGTAATACTCCATTGTATAAAAATACCATATCTTTTTTATCCATTCCTTGGTCAGTGGGCATTTAGGTTGTTTGCAGGATCTGGCTATTATAAGTTGTGCTGCTATAGATAAGGGTGCACATATATTGCTGTAGTATGATATTTTTAATTCTTTTGTGAAGATACCCAGAAGAGGAATAGCTGGGTCAAATGGGACCTCCAATCCTAGTTTTTTGAATATTTCATTTTTGTGGCTGTGCTCAAAACATTTTTTGAACTTAAGTATTATTTGGTCTTGGTCTAAGTATGCATATTTATATACCTAATAAATGTTTAGATATAAATAATAAAGCTGGATGCACTGTTGCATGCCTGTAACGCCAGCATTTGGGAGGCTGAGGCAGGAGGATCGCTAATTTTAGTCCTGCCTGGGCATTTAGCAAGACTCTGTCTAAAAACAAACAAACAAACAAAGTACTGGGGATGTAACTCAATGTGAAGGCCCTGGGTTCAATCCCCAGCACTGCAAAAAAACAAAACAAAACCAAACAAACAAACAAAAAACCCAAAACAAAAGATTATTTAGCTTGAAACAAAGAAATGAATCAATCTTCCTATCAGTGTCAGTTAGAGTTATGTGAACTACTTTGGAGCTGGGCCTCTGAAATTGCCACACTTTAGATGAATACTGTCTTTCCTACCTCAGCATTCTTCCTTCATTTTTACCCTTTCTGTCCTGCTTTGCTCTTCTCTTTTATTTTTCCTTGATCCTAATGCATTTGTTTCCTTTCTATTCTCAACATTTACTCACTTTTAAGTGTCAGCCTTTTTTTGAGACAGGATCTCACTGTGTTGTTCAGTTAAGGCTGGCTTTGAGCTCACTATGTGGCTCAGGCTGGCCTCGAATTTGGAGTAATCCTCCTGCCTCAGCCTCCCAAGTGCTGGCATTAAAGGCATGTGTCAACATACCCGACTAAGTAAATTTTGAAAGCTCCTATAAAGACCAATAAACTAATGAACATTTTTGTCCTAGCAGTTAATTTATTTTTAACTCTGCTAATTATAACTTGATGAAATACTCTTTATTACCTTTTATTATAGGTTAACATTTTTTAAAAAATAAAAAGTAGCTTTATGATACAGTTGGAATGAATGTTATCAAAGAAGCCATGACATAGAACACGAAAAGGCTTACCTTTCACTAAGATTACATTAGTAAATTACCATAAAGAATTCCCTTTGTTTACTGTAGTTTATGGGAGCATCTTGTATTTTAATTATGGTGTAATGACAATACTTTCTTTAATGTTTTTTAAAAATAAGAAAAGTAAAGGAAAATGCAAAATTATACAACCTGTAGTCACTGTTTTAAGTATAGTTAATTTATAGGGTTTTTTTTTTAAGCCATTTAAAAAACAGTCTGATGCTGTCAGTTGTTTTGTCCACATCTGTGAGTCATAGTGAGTCACCTTGAACTTGGGATTCAGAAGATACCTTGGAGGTAGTTGCACTAACTTCCTGCATAATGCAAAGATCTCTTTAAAAATATGCACACATTCATTCCAGATTCAGCTGTCTGTATATTGCTTTGTCAGTTCCATTATGACTGCATTCGTCATAAAATTCTCTTGAGTTGAAGGATAGGTCATTGCTCTGTCCTCTGTAGCTAGAGAGGAGTGTAAAGACCAAGTTGTATATATTAAATTTATATAATATATAAGTAGAGCTATAGAAATACATATATAGTGTAGCCCCTCAACTTTCTGTTTTTTTTTAGGGTACCCACTTTCATATATTATTATGTTTTTCATTGCATTTGGTTACTTAGGAATGTTGAAATAATGAAATGGATAATGACAATAAGTAATACCTAACTCCATAGGGTTTTGTTAAGTGGACTAAATGATCACGTGAGGATTAAATGATCACATGTATGAAGTATTTAGCACAGTATATGATAACATGCTAATCATTTAATTGATGTTGACAGTACATGCTAATCATTTAAGTGATGTTGATAGTAATAGTCCTTATCATCAAGTTTTTTTCCTGCTAGGTTAATAGGGAAACTAACTATAAACAACTAACTGTATTTATTCAAGGAAGAATTGAGTGCATAGTAGAGATAGAAGCAAATTTTTAACAAGTTTATTCTAATAAAGGAACAAATAATTTTAGTTAGAGAATCAAGGAAAAATCTTCTCTCCTAAACTTTGAAGTATGGATAGAGTGGGATGGTATTGTAGCTTGAGGGGCTATCAAAAGCAAAAGCATAGAGGTGGGGCAGTGCATGGTCTTTTAAGGAATTCAGACTTCAGAAGCTTTGAAAACAGTGATGGCAAGTTAAGTTTTCAGATCTTTAAGGAAACCACCCAATTTGTAATCACAAAGCAAATTAAATGTGATTTTTGTGTATTGATGATTAGTGTCCTTTGACTGAAAGGGTTAATAAAAAACATATGACAAGAGAAAATGATTGTAATGCATGGTATGAAATAGAGACTGTTGGTAGATTGTGGAAAAATTAGTCTTTCAGAATAAGCCCTAGGGAATTTGTAAAACATTTGGAGCTTTTCATGCTTAGAGGATTAAGCAAATTTATTAGACAATAACCTTTTCTCTCAGCAAACCTTAGTCTCTAGTTTGGGAGGAAGGATTCGATTGTATGTGGCATGAAAGAAAGAGCTGGGCCCTTGTGGCTACAGCACGCGCCACTGCAGATGGACTTACCTCAGGAGAATGGACTGGCTTTTAACCTGAAGGGAGAGCTTTAAGTATATTTTAAAACCGAACATTTGGTTTCTATTTTAAAGTCTCTGAAGATGACTATCAGCCACGGGGAACTAACTGTGGGTGATGATGGATTTGATGTGTCTAGACTTCAAAATTTACAGCATTTTCTCTTTTTGTTATGAAGTAATTTGACTGTCCATAGGCTTATCTTGTACTTTTTTTGATTTCTGTGGTTGCTTGGGGAGCTTTTCATTTCTTTTGCTTGTGACTCCAAATAATCCAATCCTGGTTGGAGAAATTATTAGGAAGGAGATATAATTCGGAAAAAGAGACTTATTGGCTGGTAGTGAAGTAAGAATTTAATTTAAGCTCACAACAGTAGGGTTGTTGGCTGGATGGAGTACAGTAAGTTCCTACCTTTATTTTTTGGCTTTCGCCTTTTTTGCTGGTTGTACGAATGATCTGGCATTTAGTCTGAACTGACAATGGGTATATGTTTGTAATCTGGATTTCTACTGGTGCGAGATGGACTTTGCTTGTCTACTGGAACCCTTCTGCAGAAAAAAACAAGTTACTATGTAGTTTGTATTCCAGGGAATACTAGTTTTTTTTTTTTTTTTGTAGGTGTATAGTTCTTCTATAATATTTATGCATTTCAAATATATTTCATATCTTGTCATTTCATACTTGCAAATACTCTATAAATGAAGTTGGGCAGGTTTATTTATTTAACAGAGGATGCTGAGGCATAAATAAAGAGACTGTTATGGTTGCTGGCTCAACAATACATGACTGGGACAATATATTGTATTTCATTTTTGAACCGCAACGTTCAGAACATTTTGTAGGAGTAAAAAGCTGAATGCCCCCTCTTTTTGTTATTTTTAGCGACGACTTCGACATCTTCGGAACATAGCTGCTCGGAACATTGTTAATAGAAATGGATATCAGCTCCTTGATACCTACTTCACACTTCACTTGTGTAATGCTGAAAAGATATATAAAGGTAAGGGAATGTGTGGACTCGCAGACTGTTACATCTCATTTTTATTCTTTGGTAACACAAGTAATTTTTAGTACCTCCTACTGTTATTGCTTATTAGAAAGTTAAATAGGCTGTCTGGAAATATCTCTTGAGCCATCCTGTCTATTAAAGAAACATAGCTAGCATGGCAAGAGAAGAGGGATTATTTGGAAGATTTTTAAATGGAAATGGTCCATATCAATTCTGTCACATTCCTTTGGCCATAAATTAGTTGCATTTTCCCTTTTTAGATGAAAAGGAAACTGGGAAATGTAATCTTTCTATGTGACCTGAAGGAAAATATAACAGTTTGGTTACTATATGGTTTAAGGGCAAAAGTGATTTTGTAGTCCTTAATAACTTTCAGTCTGCTACTTCTTAATTGGTTATATCACTAACAGCATATGACAGTACTAGACTATTTTAGATTTTTGATGGGTTTCTCTATAATGAGTCCTTGATTTTCTTAATTAAACTGTATCCTTTCTCCAGTGTTATCTCTGATAGTAGTAAATAGTACTTGGCATTATTTTAGGAATTTGACAAATGATAGCAGTTACAAGAACTGTAATGTTAGTCATATTATCTTCTAAAAAGAGAGTAGTTATGGGACTGGTTGATGATCATATGCAAAGATGAAAGCAAAGTAACTTTACTTTTGTTTTTTTGTCTTATCTGACTCAACTTACACCTTGAACTTAGAAGTTATCATAAACTGTTTCTTGAAGTTAGTTCAATGAAGTAATCATTCACACAGTTAGGAAAGACGTGGTGACAGACGACAGGAGTTCCAGAATTGGTAGTGGTGTATACTCACTCAGTCACCTACTCTTCACTCACTCACTCAGTCAGAAGCCTCTTGGGTAGGGCATTTAGTCCCTCTTGTGAGTTTTGGTTAATTTGTCATTAATGTGAGAGAACTGATAATTTCTTGGACTCCCTTTTGCTCCGAAATGTCATCATGGAATGGAATCTATTCATGAAGTTTTTGGGCTCTGTAACTTTCAACTATCATAGAAGAACTGGGAAACCTTTCTCTTAGTAATCATAGTTAATGTCACCATATCTTGTTGGACTTATGATGGATTTCATGACCATTTGATGGCCCTTGGTATAAAATGACCACAATGAAAGGCCAATTGGTTCTTCTTACTAAATCTCTTGTACCTCCTGTTTAGTAGTGTCATTTAAGTGTTATGAGAGTTCTTTTTTTTTTTAATTGAAAGAGTATCTAAAATGCTGGCTTTTAAGCTATTCTTTTATTTTAGCTGAATTGAAAGCAGATCCCAAGAGGGTATGTGTGAAATTGTTGATCCTCTTACGAGATTGTCTACATTTAAGGTAGTTCACATTAAATATCAGTTATTACATCCCCAGAGAACAAAGTCTGTGTTAAAGAACAGGTAACTAGGTTCTAATTCTGGTTCCCTCTTAAACTTGGAATTTTTATGAAATCAACCCCCTCGTCTCCCTCTCTCCACTCTCTCTCCCTCCTTTCTAGCTTTCCTTTCTTCTCCTCTCCCAGCCACTCCTCTTCTTCCCATATCCCCTTCCTACACCTACCCTTCCTTCCTTTTCTTCCCTCCCTTCCTTTACTTTTCTTTTTTTCTTCTGTGCTGGCAATCTAGCTCAGGACCTTGAACATGCTAGAAGAGCACTCTACTACTTAGCCATCCCCTCAGCTTCATATCCTCTCCTGGTGTATCAACTAGCTTGAATATATCAGAGTAAGAACTCTATCTAATTAATTCTGGTGACTTCCTAAGTCTCACATTTAAATATCATTTATTGACCCTTCCTCTGAATTGACATTCCTATATCCAGTTGCCTATTCTACATCCCTCTTTGAGTCTAGTAGGTAATGGTATGTTCAAAACTGAGTTTCTGATGTTCTACCTATGATCCAGCTCCTATGTTCTTTCTTTGTTCAGAAAATGACAGTTCTGTTTCTTTGGTCAAAAACCTTGAAATCATCCTAGATTTTCCTCTTTCTTTTATATTTCACACCCAATCTTTCAGTGACTTTTGGCTATTATTGTAAAACTGTATTCATAATTTGGCCAAACCACTATTAACTTTTGCCTGGATTGTTGAAATACTTCTCAAACAGGTTTGTCTACCCATGACCTCCCCCAACCTGCCTCCAGTCTATTCTCAGGCAAGATCCTATTTTTTTCCTTTTGATTTTATTGTTACATTTTAGATATACATAATGATAACATTCATCATAGGGAGTTTGTACTTGTGCATGGTGTAGCAAGATCCCATTGAAAGGAAAGTTATTTCTGACCTCAAAACCCTCCACAGACTTTCCCTGTCATTCAGAATAAAAGCCTGATAAGCTGACCCTTTGCTCCCTTTTGAACTTATCTCCTACTCCTCTTTCAGCTTTCTCTGTTCCAGCCACACTGACATAGCTGTTTCATGAATACATTAAGTTTTCTTAACTGGAGGGCCTCTGACCTTGCTGTGTCTATGTGACTTGAGCACTTTGCTCCAGATATCCACACAACTAGTTCTTCCACTGAAAAGGGTGAAATCACAACAGACCCTGTAGAAATCCAGAAAATCATCTATACCTACTTTGAAAACTAGTATTCTAATAAGATGGAAAATATAGAAGAAATGGACAGAGTCCTAGATACATATGAATTGCCAAAGTTGAATCAAGAAGATATAAAAATCCTAAATAACCCAATATCAATAAATGAAGTTAAAGATATAATTAAAAACCTATCAATAATGAAAAGTGCCGGCCCTGATGGATTCACTGCTGAATTCTACAAGAAATTTAGTGAAGACCTAACACCACTACTTCTCAAGCTCTTTAATGAAATTGAAAGGGAAGCACTACTCTCAAATTCATTCCTGGAAACAAACATTACTCTGATTCCAAAACCAGAGAAGGACCCAACTAAGAAAGAGAATTATAGGCCAATCTCCCTAATGAACATTGACGCAAAAATCCTAAGTAAGACACTGGCAAACAGACTGCAGCGAATCGTCAAAAAGATTGTACACCATGATCAAGTGGGATTCATCCCAGGGATGCAGGGATGGTTCAATATACGTAAATCCATAAATGTAATACATCATATTAACAGAGCCAAGGGTAAAAATCATATGATTATCTCAATAGATGCAGAAAAAGCTTTTGACAAAGTCTAACACCCATTCATGATAAAAACTCTACAGAAAATTGGAATAGATGGTCTTTATCTCAATCTGATAAAAGCCATCTATGACAAACCAACAGCCAACATCGTACTAAATGGATAAAAACTGAAAGCTTTCACTCTCAAATCAGGAACAAGACAAGGATGTCCACTGTCTCCACTCTTATTCAACACAGTCCTGGAAACTGTAGCTGGAGCAATTAGATAAGAGAAAAAAATAAAAGGAATAAAGATAGGAAAGGAAGAAGTTTAAACTATCGTTATTTGCAGGTGACGTGATACTCTACTTAGAAGACCACAAAATCTCTACCAAAAGACTTACAGATTTAATAAGCAAATTCAGTAATGTAGCTAGTTACAAAGTCAACACTCGAAAATCAATAGCCTTCTTGTACGCAAATAACAAACTCACTGAGAGAGAAATCAGGGAAACAGTATCTTTTACAGTATCATCCAAAAAATGAAATACTTAGGAATTAATCTAATGAAAGATGTAAAAAAACCCTGTATATTGAAAACTATAGTACTCTGAAAAGGGAGATTGAAGAGGATATTAGAAAATGAAGAGATATTCCATGCTCTTGGATTCAAAGAATCAATATAGTGAAAGTGGCCATACTTTCAAAACTATTATACAGATTCAGTGCAATCCCAATCAAAATTCCAATAGCATACCTCACAGAATTAGAGAAAACAATCCTAAAATTCATCTGGAACCAGAAGAGACCTAGAATAGGAGAAGCAATCCTGGGCAACAAAGACGACAGGGGGCATCACAATTCCTGACCTGAAATTATACTATAAAGTTACTGTGATAAAAACAGTGTGGTACTGGAAAAAAAACAGACCCAGTGATCAGTGGAATAGATTAGAAGATGCAGAAACAACTGCAGACATACTAAGCTACCTTATCTTTGACAAAGGTGCCAAACATATTCACTGGAAGAAAGATAGCCTCTTTAATAAATGGCGTTGGAAAAACTGGCTTTCCACATACTGAAGATTAAAACTTAGTACATCTTTCACCATGTACTAAGCTAAAATCTGAATGGATTAAAGATCTCAACATTAGAACAGAAACATTAAATTTGCTGAAAGATAGAATAGGTAAAACTCTTTAAGACACTGATGTAGGCAAAGACTTTATGAATAAAAGCCAGATTGTACAGGAACTATCACAAAGAATCAACAAATAGGATCTCATCCTACTGTAAAGCTTTTGCACAGCAAGAGAAACCACCAACAAAGTGAAGAGACAACCCACAATGTGGAAGAAGATGTTTGCCAGCTGTCCCTCTGATAAAGGATTACTTTTGAGAACGTATAAAGAACTTAAAAAAATCAGCCCTCCCAGATTTAAAGACCCAATCCAAAAATGGGCATCTGAGATGAACGCACACTTTTCAGATGAGGAAGTACAACAGCAAATAAATAGATGAAAAAATGTTCGGCAGCACTGGTCATTTGAGAGATGCAAATGAAAACAACGCTGAGATTCCATCTCACCCCAGAAAGAATGGCCAAGATTAAAAAATCAACCAACAACAAATGCTGGAGGGGCTGTGGGGAAAAAGGAACCCTTCTCCACTGTTGGTGGGAATGTAGGCTGGTGCAACCACTGTGGAGGTCAGTGTGGAGATTCCTTAAAAAGCTAGGATTGGAAGTGCCATTTGATCCCGCTATTCACCTTTTGGGTATCTTCCCAAAAGAATTAAAAACTTCATACCATAGTACGTGCACCTATGTTTATAGCAGCATGGTTCATAATAGCCTGATCTTGGAAACAACCTAAATGCCCATGGACTGAGGAATGGACAAAAAAGATGTAGTATTTCTATATAATGGAATACTACTCAGCTATAAAGACCGATAAACCTAGACACTTTCGTACTTAAATGGATGCTCCTTGAGAATATACTTATCAGTGAACTAAATAAGTCATACATATGTAACCATTGTATTGTTTCACTTGTGTGACAAACTGAACGAAAAACTATGTATATATTTATGTAAATGTACATAAAAATTAGTTAAGATAGTTGAAGAAAAAGAATTTTGAATGAAAAGTAGTTTTCACAGTCATTTTCAGATTTCATTTTTACTGTGAATTGTCCTTTTACAAATAATAGCATTTGTAACATTTGTATTTCTTGCCAATATTTCTCCAATGTCCTATACATTCTTTTTTAAAGTTATATAATAAAAAAAAATAGGAATCATTCTTCTCCTCTTTTTTTCAAGATACAAAAGAAATATATATATACTCTTTCTGTACCATGCATTTTTCCACTTAGTATATCTTAGAAATTTTAAAAATATTGTCAAATATATATTTTATTGCATAGTAATCAATAAAATTAAGGTGTGAGAAGCATAGAATATGTAAAATATCAATGATAAAAAGATTGGTTAATTTCTATAGATCAGAAGGTATCATCTATGAACATTTCATTGTATAGAGTATGAAAACAGGACAATTCATATCCCACAAACTCTGTTTTGTGTGTTTGTGTTTGTGTGGGATAATGAGGGTGGATCCCAGTGTCTTGTATGTGGTGAGCAAGTGTTATACACCTCAGCTCACATCCTGCAAGCTCTTTAGAACACTGTTAAACCTGCATATGTTTTATGAATTACTCAACGGTTTGTTGATACATAATTTGGGCTTGCAAAATTTATCATAACATGAAGGCAAGAAAATATCAATTTTGGCCTCTGAATAGGAACTTCACTAAAAAGGTTAAAAAATCAAATTCATTTTTGTGAGAACAAAATAAAACTATTCCAAAACAAAAAGCTTATGTGCGCATATATACATCCACAGAGATTTGGAAAACCCAGAATTCCAGGTTTCTGCCACACACTGATTGCAGGTCATCAGTATCCAGACAGTGCAAAGCTCATGATGCTGTGATGGTTTCATCCCAGGAAAACTAGACTCTATCAGATGCTTGTGGACTTGGCCAGTTCAGGTGATGTACAGATGTTGGAGATGTTAGGCTAAAAACTCAGTCTTCTTGGCTTTTTTAAACTAAGTTCAACACCCACGTAGCTTCCTCAGGAAACACCAGAATTTGGACTTGTCATCTTCCAGAACATCCTGATATGTTTTGTAACCAGTCCTGGAGGGGAACAGAACTGGCTGGTGAGCTACACAATGACTCAGCGTTGTTTTGTTCCAGGCTTGTATATTCAAGTACAGTACAGTGGGCCCATTTTGTTTTTATTTTCTGTGAAAGAGATTTGTCATGTAGTGTGAGGTCTTTCAAGCCACAAAACCGTCAAACATCTGGGGTTGATATTATTCAGACATGTACAACCAGATGTACCCTTAGATAAGAGTGTACACAATTTAACAGGGTCATGTCAAATTTAAGATTTGACTTAACCACAGGATGCTGTTTCTTAAGTCATTGTAAAAGTTGAATAAATCAAGAAGGGACTGGAAAAAATTGCAGGTTAAAAGCTTCAGTGACCTTGCTGAGAAGATTCTATCAACTCGTGTCAGACTACTGCCACAATTTGGCCAATAGTTTCTCTACTAGGAGCTTGAAGTATGTTAAAAACTTCAAAAATTACATGTCTAGGTTTCAGGATAGTTTGTAATCTATCAAACTGTCAACTTTTAACCTCCTAAATAGAAATCCTTTAATCTGGACAATTTCATTTAGAAATCTGAAGAATGTTTCACTTGGGGAAAAAGATCCTGTGAAAATTAAGGAAACTAGGCCCCAGCCCCTAGTTTATAACCTGGCAGTCAATGTACTTCATGAAAACCAGCTATGGCCTTGCAGCTGCTGCTATTGTTACAGAGAAATTTTTGGAGCTGGTAGCTTAGGAATGAATTTCCTCTAAACTTCTGAGCCCACTTGGTCAGAATCCTTGGATGAACCTTTGAGACCCTTCCTCCTAGCCCTGTGGTTTGGAACCAGTGGCTTTGGGACTATAAGAGGATAGGCAAAGATTTTCAGTGGCTGCTGAATTCGTCCCTGATGACATCGGGCACTGCCGTTTCTCGGATGATGAGGAGGAGTCATTGGCAAGGCAGAAGCAAGCCTCCTCCCAGGCCTTGCATTCCATTCCTAAACAGAGAACCTCCTCCAGGTTCATAAAGAGGAAGAAGTTTGATACTGAGCTGGTGGACTGCAGTCTGGCAAAACCCTCTAGTTGAGTAAACGGCCAGTGGGTGGAACCTGGCCATTGTTCAGGGAGTGAACCACTCTCCAGTGAGAAGAGGCAGGTATCCAAGGTCCCAGCATTCTTGTACCACCCAGCTCTGCCCCATTCCCAGGACTCACCCAAGTGTGTGAAAAAGCAGCCACTTCAGGTGACCAAGGATTTTGGGCTGCTGGAAGCATGCAGATCATCTCCTACTGTATTCATCAGTGCCACGTCGCAGATCGGTAACATGACATTATTCACCTGGATGTGAAGTTCAGGTATCACTTTATCCTTTGAGAAGTCCAGGAGTGCTGTTGCGCTGTGCTGTATGATCCTGTTGTGTCCAAAGTAGCCTGCTAGGCCATGAGACAGCTGTACAGAGAGGCCATTGCAGCCATCCAGAGCAAGGCTGTATTTAGCAAAACTGAAGAGCAGATACTGAGCAAAATGGGATTGACCAGCCAGCCTTCCTCAGACCTTCCAAGGCTTGCTGCACAGACACCCCATGCCTTCTACCTGGCCTCTACTGCCAAGACTGTGGGCCCACTGGCAGCTCATGAAGCAGTATATCTTCTGGAGGAACACACAGTGCAGCTGCTCTCCAAGGTGGGCTAAGTGCTGAACTTCTCTGATGCAGAGGACCTGATTGATGACAGTAATTAAGCTCAAGAATGTGTGAGATGGGCTTTGGGGATATAGCTCAGCTGCACAAGTGCCTGCCTGGCAAGCACAAGATCCTGAATTCAATTCCCGATACCAAACAAATAAAGAAAAGAAAAAGAAAAACCAAAAAAAGGAGGTGTGAGATGAAGTTCTGAAGCGTGAGCTAACACTGGCTGACCAACACAGGAGGTGAGAGGCAGAGATCTAGTAGCTGGAACAGGAACTGCATTAAGTGCCAAGTGCTAGTAGCGTTATAGGCATGAGCTTTCTAGACCTGGTAATGCTGCAAGACCACGTGATGGCAGTACCTGATGTGCTCATGGGAAAGCTCCCTGTGCAGAGCAATAAAGGATAATCAGACTTATGTAGACTTGCCTCAGGAGGATCCAGCCTGGATGATCTCCCAGAAGCAAGGTGTCTTCAAAATGATGAACATCAGTGATGTTTTTCATTGTCATCAAGGCCCAATGGCCCAGATTGTGCCTATCATTGGACAGATTGTGCTGTGTGGCTCAACTGGCACCTCAGCAACAGCTCTGTGATGGAGATCGCCAATCTCCAATTTCTTTTCCTCATCGGCTGGGACTTCATTGCTCTCTTCTGGGCCAAGGCTGCTGGATCACACCGCAGTGAGGAGGGGTAGCAGGAAACCTGGGCTTTCTCTACCCTTGGTTTCCCCTGTCATTCTAGCCCCCTCGAGCTGGGAACTCAAACCTCTGGAAGAAACTCTTGGCTTAGAGTGAGTAGCAGGAAGTCCAATTGCCTGCCCACTGATTTGCGCCCTTAGGGAAGGATAGGGCAGGTCATTGGGAAGCCAGGAGAGGCTGGGATCCTTGTGTTTTCCTAGAGCCAGAGCTCCTCCCCCCACTCTCTGCAGACCACCTCCTTTTCATCCCTCAGTTGCTTATTTCATTTCTTTGTCTTCAGCAGTTTAGTTTCAGACTTTAGTTTGTTTTTCTTTTGTAAATAAAAAGTACTGCATTAAAAATGAAATTAAGCAGACTATTTAAAGGAACAGATGGTTCCTTTAAAGTCAGGAACCAACACCATGTGCCTCACTGAATACTGATTTCTAAAAGTTTGGTCTCTAGATGCTTGTCATCTCCAGCTGCTGCTTCGGCCTCAATAGGAGCCACAGTGTGCTGGATGGAGCAGTGCAGCACTTGTCCCTCTGGTCAGTAATACATGCAGAGGCGTGAAGCTCAGGATTGGGCAGAATCGATCTGCACTTATCAACAGAGTAAAAACCGCTAAAACCTTCATTGGATGCTTATATATTTGTAGTTTGCATCTGCTGTGTCTTTACATATTCTTTTCTTCCCTCCTGTTACTTCTTCAGTCATCACATTCAAAGTCTTGCACACAAACACAACGGTTGTGTGATTGAACAGCACCAGTGCTGAGGCAGGAACACATAGAAATGCATGCCCCGCTGGAGTCAAAAAACTGGTAGTGTATTTTGAAACAATGACCAGGTCATAGCAGCCATTTCACTGCTAGAGTCAGCACAGTGGACCTAAATGACGTGGCCATCTCAGGGATGCTGAGGGGGTAGAAGCTGACGGTGACTGCAAACAATATGGTGCCCTGAAGGCCCACCCTGCAGCTGCTGCGGAGTAACTTTCTCCCATATTAGCTTATGTGGAATCTTCCTAAGTCTTTTCTAGGTGTACCATAATTTATGTAATTTGCTCCTGTTGGTGGGTTTAAAGGGTGTTCCAGTGTTTTGCTGTACACACAATACTGCATTGAATACCTTCACAAGTACTTTATTTTGTATGTGTGCTAGTATACCTCCAGGGTAAATGCCAGAAAGTGGAATAATTGTGACAAAGTGAGCATGTACTTCATTTTGGTAGATACTGCAAAATTGTCCTCCATGGGAATTGTTTTTGTTGTTGTTTTTCCTGGTCTGTGCATTTTATTTATTTTTTAATGTTTATTAGTACATGTTTGGTGTACATAATGATTGTGTTCATCCCAGGGAATTGGCACATGTACATAACATCTTAATTCTTTTTACGTCCCTTCGCCCTCCCTTCACTCTTCCCTGTCTCAGTGTCTAGTTCCCTTTCCCATTTGTAGAGAATCTGTCTCCCTGTTTTGTGTCATCTAGCTTTTGTTTTGCTCTTTAAGTTATTTATACTCTGAATTTCCAAGAGAAACTATGTGATATTTAAGCTTGTTTGGTTTATTTCACTTAACATTATTATCAGATGGTCCATCCATTTACCTACAAATGACTCAAGTTTATCTTTCTTTATGGCGGGGTAGTACTCCATGATGTATAAATACCGTCTGTTCATCTTTGATGGACATATAGGCTGTTTCCAAGATTTAGCTGTTGTGAGTTGTGCTGCTGTAAACATGAGTATGGGAAGTTTTTTATTTTTTATGTATGAATTCCTTTTGTTTGCCACAACCTCACCAATAGACTGCAAACTTTTGAATTTTTGCCACTCTAAGTGAAAAATAGTTTCTGCAGTATAGTTTAAGTTTGTGTTTCTCCTATGAGTGGGATTCAGGCACTAATAGAATACTTGTTGAGTGAATGTAATGTAGGGTCAAAATATGCCATGGACAGTGCTCTGGAATCTCAATTACTTTGTTTCTTTAGGTCCTACCATAGATACCTAAGGAAAATTTGGATCCAGTGAGCTGTTTCATGTAGAAATAGGTCTTGGGTGACTTTTTGAAAACCTGTTTGCAAAATGATTTTGCTAAAATTGAATGAGTAAAAATTAATAATGTTTTATTAATAAAATTGTAGATTATAATGTTTTTAATTAAGTTTTTTTCACTTGAGCCTCTTAACAACCCTGTTATTTTTGGGCCATTTTTCTTCTTTGAAAGATGAAGAAACTGTGATCTAAAAAGTTTAATTGACCTGTGTGGGGTCACAAAGCTTATGTGTAATGGACTGGGGAGTAGAACGAAGTTTTTATTGTAAATCCACTACTCAGGTTTTGCACCATGATGCTAATTTTATTAACAGTGTTTTAAATGTAGCAGAATGATAGTAAAGATGCAAGTTGGGCATGTTAGAAATTACCTCCTGCTTGATCATTTTTTTCCCAAGTTGTAGGCCCCTTTGTTGACCTTTCTTAATTTCGATTAGAAGGTCCATTTTGAGAGTTTAATGGAGAAGGCATATTGTTTAGTTTGGTTTTTTCATATGGTCAACCAGTCAACAAAGTTTTGGAAGAAATAACATTTCATCTTCTTAGAGATGGAGATATATATTGTGAGAGTGAATTAATTTAAATACTTGGCATATTAGGCTAAGGAATGCTGTTTCTCAAAAGGGAAGAGGAGTATCTTTATTGGTTTTTCACTAATTTAATTTGCTTATTTTTCAGTACTGGGTAGCCTCATGCATGATAGAAAAAGGCTGTGCCTCTGAGCTAGCTACTTCACTGATTTAAATTATACATACTTGCAACCAATTAAAAAGAATGAATACAATGAAAAATGAATACAAAATATTAAATAGAAAGTGAAAGTGCTTTGTAATAAAAAATGTATTTAAATCCTCTTTGTAGCCTTTTTTTTTCCTCTAGAAAGAAGAATAGTACATATCCACATACATTTATGTAGCTAATGGGTTGAAATGATTTTTTTGTGGTTATTCTCTTTTTGAGACAGGGTCTCACTATGTAGTTCAGGCTGGCCTTGAGCTCACTTTGTAGTCCAGGCTGGTCTCAAACTTGCAGTAATCCTCCTGCCTCAGCCTCCCAAGTTCTGGGATTATAGGTGTGTGCCACCATGCCTGGCTGGATTGAAATAATTGATTAGCCACTTGAGAACAAAATGAAAAGAATATCTAGTGTTTCGTAGTTTTGGGGAAATAGCTATTTTTGTGTTATTCTAAGTTGGTATAGTATTTTTAGAGAACAATTTGTCCTTATCTATTAAAGTCGAATTATGTTATTTGACTTTTTTTTTTTTTTTTGTGGTACTCAGGGTTGCACCCAGGGCCTTGGCATTGAGCTACATCCTCAGCCCTCTTTAAACTGTTTTTGAGACAGGGTCTTGCTAAGTTGTTTAGTTGCCTAGGCTGGGCTTGAACTAACTTCCTGTCCTGCAATGTGTGCCACTGTACCTGGCTTGATACTGCAATTTTATTTCTTAATGTTTGTTCCACACATTCATATATTTTAAGATAAATATTTTTCTTTTTTGTCTTATTAGGAATTGAACCCCGGGCCTCATGTATGTTAGGCAAGTAATCCATCATTCCTAGCCCTTTTTATTTTTAAGATAGGGTTTTGTTAAGCAAGACTAGCCTTGATCTTGCGGTTCTTTGCCTCAGCCTCCTGAGTAGCTGAGATTGTATGTGGGTATAACCATGCTGGACTTATGATATACATTTTTAAAAGATTATTTGTTTATAACATTGTTTGAAATATCCGAAAATTAACTCATTGGTAGGTGATTCCTTGTAAGGAGATTAGAATTATCCTTCTCTGTTTTAAAAATACTTTTTAGGATTAAAAAAATAGAAAACTGTCAATCAATGTAAGTAGCATAATCATATCACTTAAACATTATTAGTATAATTATACAAATTGAGGTCTTGTTATATGTCCTCTCAGAATCTATTTTTTAAAATTATTTTAAAAGTAATTATTTTTGAGTTCATTGTTTTTAAACTTGTATGTAAGCATAATCTGTGGAATTGTTTATTCATTAAAAAAATTTATTGTCTAACCTGTGCCAGGAATGGTTTTAGGTGCTGAGGAGGTAGTAGTCATACAGAACAAACACTGCTGCCTTCATGGAGCTTATGATTATGGGCAAAATATCTGAAACAAATTTCAATGAACTAGAAAGAGGTGATACACTTGTCTATTTGTTGCCTCAGATGTTCTCAAGGGCCAGTGGTATGTACCTGCCACTTGGGAAACTGTCCGTAATGATCTGAGGGGTTCTTGTAGCCTCTGCTGTAGAAGGGTAGTGTGAAGGTAACTTGAGCAGAGTTAGCAGAAATGTTGGACAGTTGTTAGGAAAGTCTATCAGATCATCTAATTTGTTTTTATTTTGCATTTGAGTTTTGTATATTTATTGACATACATGAAGGTTTGTAGAATCATTGCATTTTAATGCTTATAGAGGAACTCCAATTATAACTCTAATTCTGTAGATTGCCTAGTGAAAAAGGTAGCCTAAGGAAATTAGAGATAGAATGTTAGTGATGATAGAGGTACTAGTTGAGCTTAGTTACCTGGTAGCTATGTCAGTATTCATTACATAAGAGAAAAATGGGTAAACATTAGAAATGTTTGAGCATATTGGAATAGATGGGCTCATGTGCAAGTAGGGAAGAAAGAAGAAAGTTTGAATTTTTCAGGGCTTAAATTAGAATCTAGCTAAAGGAGCCAGTTAGGCAATAGTCACTAAATGAAAACTGAAAAGGTTTTAACTTCCTTTACAGTTTTTTCCCCCTTGAAAACACTTTCACTCTGAGGGTATAGATCATTGGTAGAGCACTTTAATCCTTGGTATCACAAAGTAAAACAAAACAAAAGTAGAACATGCTTATTTAATCTTTATTTTTATTTTTATTTTTTGTAGGTCAAGATAGCAGAAGAGAGAGCCCTTGAAAATATTTTAAATGTTTTACTAGAACACATGCTTAAAAATTTACGGGATTAAGAGTTAATGAGCTTATTTTCTTTCAAATCACTTATTGTTGTTTTTTTTTTCTTTTCCAGAATTTTATAGAAGTGAAGTGGTTAAGAATTCTTTGGTAAGTTTGCTTTCTGATAGGTACATAGCATTAAGCATATAACCTCTATTTCAGAAAATGCAGAGTTATAAAATAAGTGGAGGTTTAGTTCTCACAATGTGATATTTTGGCATATCTTCTACTCAGTTACTGGTAAATCATCATTGACTTATTGCTTTGTCTTGTGCCTAGAACATGCCTGGCACATAGTAGGTACTTCATAAATATTTACTGAACTAATTTTTTCTGTTGAAAACTTTAAATCTGTTAAAAACCCAAATTCTGTTTTTTTCATTTCCATGTCCTATAAAAAGTACTTCTACTGTTTGACTTGTCAAACATCATGATAAATATTTAGAAATAGTTCTTAAGAATATTTTGTCTAGGGCCTTTGGAGATGGTATGTTGTTTCTTAGCAATGGTATTGCTCATTTAGAAAGTCGGAAGTGTCCTACTTTTGATAATATTTTCACTGAGTGTCCGCATAAATAGCTCCGTTAGGGCCAGGAGTTTGGCTCAGTGGCTTAAGTGCTTGTCTGGCAGGCGCGAGATTGTGAGTTCAATCCCCATTGCCGGGGAGAAAAAAAATAACTCTGTTAGGCTGTATTGAAAAAAGAAGAGCTTTTTAATAGTGAAAATATCTTGTCAGTGGTCTAAGGTCGTATTTTATTAGGCCCTTGTCTACTTTGTTTTTTGTTGCAGTACTAGGGATTGAACCTAGGGCTTTTACACTGAGCTATATCCACAGGTCTTTTTTGATTTTTTTATTTTGAGACTGGGTCTTGCTAAGTTGCCCAGCCTGGACTTGAACTTGGGATCCTCCTGCCTCAGTCTTCCAGAATACTGGGATTGCAGATGTAGTTACATGTCCAGTTCCTTCTACTTTCTCAATCTTGTTTCCTAACACTCTTTTGACTCATCGTGTCCAACCATACCTCCTTCTTTCAGTGCTTTAAACATGCCATACTCCTCTTGTTCCTTATGCCTCGATATTTGTTTCTTCAACTCTTCACATGGCTGTCTTAAGAGGTGTTTGAGGTCTCAACTGTGTCACTTCAGCAAGGCCTTATATGTCCATCCCATCTTAAAGTAGTTCCCTTCTCCTAGTCACTGTTTTTCATGTTATTTTATGTATTTATTTATTTTTTTCGGCACCAGAGATTGAACTCACAACCTCGTGTCTGTCAGAGAGGCGCTTAAGTCACTGAGCCAAACTCCCGGCCCTGGTTTTTTTGAGGCAGGGTCGCACTGTGTAGCTCAGGCCGGCCTTGTGCTTGCGCTGTAGCCCAAGCCGGCCTCGAACTCACAATGCTCTGCCTACCTCAGCCTCCCAAGTGCTGGGATTAAAGGTGTGCGCCACCACGCCCGGCTCATGTGTATTTTATTTTATTTTATTTGTGAGCACGTATCACTGTTGCACAGTTAATTATTGGTGTTTCTTTTTTTTTTTTTTTTTTGTGGCACTGGGGATCGAACTCACAACCTCGCACCTGCCAGGGCAGGTGCTTAAGCCGCTGAGCCAAAACTCCCGGCCCTGGTTTTTTGAGGCAGGGTCGCACTATGTAGCTCAGGCTGGCCTTGCGCTCGCGTTGTAGCCCAAGCCGGCCTCGAACTCACAACGCTCCTCCTACCTCAGCCTCCTGAGTGCTGGAATTAAAGGCGTGCGCCACCATGCCCGGCAATTATTGGTGTTTCTTAACGTCTCCCACCTA
Source organism: Dasyprocta punctata (assembly GCA_004363535.1). Classification (NCBI taxonomy): domain Eukaryota; kingdom Metazoa; phylum Chordata; class Mammalia; order Rodentia; family Dasyproctidae; genus Dasyprocta; species Dasyprocta punctata. The sequence continues at coordinate 45,565 of RJWM01010271.1, forward strand.
CTAGAATACAGATTCTACAAAAACAAGGACCTCGCCAATCTTTTCACCACTGTAATCCTGAAGCCTGGAGTGTGATACTTAGTTGCTGCTTGTTCAGAGAATAAATGGATATCGTTGATACTTTATATTTACAGAACCCTTTTTTTATATTCCCATTTTGATCCTTAGAAGAGCCTGTCAGGTAGATGAGACAGAGCTTGAGAAATTGATACCCAGAGAGGTCTACTGACATTTGCAGAGTCATGCAATTATAGGACCAGAACCCCAGGCCAGACCTATGTCTTTAAAAAGTCTCTGCTTCTCTTTCTCTCTCTTCAAGCTGTCTTCCAGACATCTCTTAAATATCATAATGAATTTGGACCCTAGGTGGACAGGTTCCTGAGCCCATGTTTGGGGAAGTCCAGTTGCCAGTAAAGTTAAATAATACATGATAATTGACTCCTGCCATGTCTGACAGAGAGTAGCTATTGAGTAAACACTAGTTTCTCCTCCTGTCCTGGCACAGGTGGGATTAGAAGTAGTCCTGTACACAGTTGAAAGCTAGAGGTGATTAGGGGACAGATAGGGTAGAAATTAGCCTTCATTTATTTCCCGTCCTTTTCTGTGGTTAAACATTTCTCTAATTAGGAGTGGTTTATGGTCTCCCATTACTTTTTCACCAGGATTCATGTCATAATGGAGCCTATGCCATAGTTGTACCTTAATGTGTTATTCTACATTATTAGTATTATATTTACTTGATACTCAGTTGATTTCCAAATCCCTACTTTAAGCATCTTTCTGCACGTTAACTCCTATTGCCTTCTGTCTTCAGTTCCTTCAGAACTCTCTGTGGTGTTGCAGCACCTTCATGCCTAACACATTTGGGCTCAATACTGTCTCCGGCAGCAGTTGTACAAGACAAGGGGAGAGGATTGGATAAAGGACTTCTAAGTCTCTTTCAACTCAGTTTATAATGTACAGTAGTGTTTCCTGAGTATACTGCTTACAGCATTTGCTAGCATTGTAATATTCTTGACCATTCTGTCTGCCCAAAGTAGAGAAAGCTCTTGGAGGCCCAAGACTGCAAACCTTCACCTCTTAGATCCCCCTGTACCTTTTCTTTTGGGTAATTATTTGATAAATGTTGATTTATTGATGTTCCTTTTAAGGATATATATATATTTTGGCAATAATTCTTTCTTCTTTTGTATATTAGTGTAGGCTCTTTAAACTTGTAGTCACTATTTTTTTTAAAGGAATAGTTACTCTTCATTCTTAGCTTCTTACTAAATCATTGTGATCAGCTTGTATTGATGGGCATTGGATATCACAGGACTCAAAAACTCTTAGAATAAACCAAAGACAGAGCATGGTTACCCGCCTCATTGTCTCTGAAAATCCATTGCTAGCACCATAGACAGGCAAAATTCACTGGTTTCTTCCCTGCTTAGGATATTTTGCATTTCCTAAGCTATCGTGATATTTGATGAATAGAGTTAGTTTATGCCTACAGGTTACTTGGCATGTTCTTGGCACATAGAAGATGCTCAGCAAGTGTTTCTTGACTAAATAAACTCTTCCATAAATGTATTTATTAACTGATTTCTATATTATACCCTGAAATCTCAAATGCTCAGGTATAAAATGATTAAACAAAGATTTAAATACTTTATTTTTAGCTAAAGTGTGGGTAAGTTGCCTCTCAAGTGAGCTCAGTTGGATTCTGTTGAACTTACGAGTGTTCTTTGACAGAGAAATTTTAAAACATAGACTGTTTCAGCCAGGCATGGTGGTGCATGCCTGTAATTCCAGCACTTGGGAGGCTGAGGCAGGAGGGTCATTGCAAGTTCGAGACTAGCCTGAGCTACACAGTGAGCTCAAGGCCAGCCTGAACTGCATAGTGAGACCCTGTCTCAAAAAGACAAAAAAAAAAAAACCCAAAAATCAAACCAAAACAAAAAAACATAGACTGTTTCCCTACATTTATAATCTGAGCTAGGTTCTCAGACTAGAGTAGCTTGGTTTTGCCACTCTGATGTCAAAAGAGACATAGAAAAAAAACCCTCAAGAATATTAAAGAAGATATTTAAATGACTATTTCCCTCCCAGGTTAAGCTGTCAGTATGTACCTATTTTGTGCCACTTCCTAATGCTTGAACACTCCAGCACTGTCCATTAGAACGTTGGTTGGTAATGTTCAGTGTTGGTAATGTTCAGTTCCCTGTCCAGTGCAGTTGCTACATGTCACATGTGGCCATTAAGCTTGTGAATGTGATGGAGTCTCACTGTGCAACTGAATTTCAAATTTTATTTAAGTTGAATAACCACATGTGGCTAGTAGATACTGTATTACTCAACACAGCTCAAGATACTTCTGAAAAGCTTTCTTGCAAGCAGCGAGAAGAAAGTTCTCCTTTTTGTTTCTTTAAAAATATGGTGTGCTTTTCTTAGGCCACTAGGATCATTCTTAATCAGTGTAGTAGCTGTTTGTATGTTTGTCTGAGCCCCCTTTATATATAAGGAACTTCACGAAAGCAAGGGCTTTGTGTGCCTCATCTTTGGTACTTTCCAGTTATTGTATTGTGCCTTGCTTGGACTTGGCAGCTAAATAAAAGAATAGGTATGGTCTAATATTTGTCTCTCCAAATTTACCTTGTCATTTGTCAGACTCACTGTTACTCTATGCTTGTCAAGAGAAAAGCAGTTAAACTGAAAGGGTGCAGGCCTTGGGCAGTTATCGTGTGTGAGTTGTAATTGAATTTTACTAACCCCTTGTTATTTTGAAATTTCTTTCATCCATTTCAAGATATTTAGCAGTCTTTCCTTCCTTGACCTATGATAGGAATTCTTTTATGTATCTCAGCAATGAAACATGAATTAGTTTCCTAAATTAGTTTGTGGATATTTCCTTGAGGAAGTTGGAGAGGTAATTTGTCCGTTGACAGCTATTTGCTTTTCTAATATCAAATGCATGCCTCATGACTCTGTTCCTGTCCTTTCTATATAAACAGAATCTCACTTTTTAATTGACATACATACAGATTTTTTTTGTTTTCTTTTTTTTTTTTTTGAGATAGCGCCTTGCTGTGTAATCTAGGCTGGCTTAGAACTCACTATGTAGGCCAGCTTGGCCATCCTCCTGCCTCGGGCCTCCCAAGTGCTGGGATTACAGGCATGTGCCACCATGACTGGCTATGCATGAGTTTAAAGGTCATAACTAAAGGGCTGGGCTTAGCTCAGCGGCACAAGTGCCTGTCTGGCAAGTGCAAGGTCATGAATTCAATCCCTGGTACCCCCCCAATCATAATTGTATAGTTTGATGAAAATTTCTAAACTGAATATTACTGGATAACCAGCATCAAGATTAAGAAATACAGTATTTTCAGTACCTCATGCCCTCTTTGCTTACTGTTGTCCTCTTGACTTTTAACAATATACACTAATTTTACCTGTTTTTGTGGTAAAATTAAATCATATAGTATGCATTCTTCAGTGTCTGGCTTCCAGGTCTCGGCCCAGTATTGTTAAGGTTTATTCATATTGCACAGTGTATTTGTGGTTTGTTTGTATAGTAGTCCATTGGGTAAATACAACAGATGATCCAGGACATTTCGTTCGTAGTTTTGAGCTAGTATGAATAATGCTGCTGTAAACATTCTCCTATATGTCTTTTGGTAAATGTAAGTGTGCATTTTTGTTGGGTATGTAGAATTGCTGGGACTATGCATATGATTAACTAAAGCTACCAAATAGTTTCCTAAAACTACTGTTTCACTTATACTGTCACTACGAATCTGAGAATTTTGGTTATTCTACATTATTGTGAGCACTTGATTTTAATTTTTGAATTTAAATTGTTGATGGAATCATATGCAACATTTTTTTTTGTTTCAGTTGAAACCAAATGAGATATTTTAAGTGGCAATTAAACTCACATATAGTGCTAACGTTGTGCCTAGTTAAGGAATTCTAACAGGTACAGCTATTTTGAGGGCATGTGTGTAGGTGCAGTGACTCCTGAAGACTGCCACCTGGTGGCTAAAGAGTATAAGATCTTAACCAATTTTACTGTTTTTCAGATCGGAATTCATCTTACAATATGAAGGAAAGTACATATTAGGATTGATGATAAATGGACATATGTTAGATGGTAATAAATACAGTGGAGTAAAGAGTAAGGGAGGACCTGGGAGAAGTGGTTACTGGTTTCCTGTGATAGTTACCTAGAAGAAAGCATTGCACAAGATGCTGAAAGAACTAAGGGAATAAGTTAAGTATCTATTTGGGTGAAAACTATTGCAGGCCAACAGCTAGGAAAATACAAAAATAGGACTTTACACAAGGCTTTTCAGTAAATAGCTAAGAAGTTTGAATGGAACGAGGAGGGGTGGTTTGAGATTTTGCTAATAAGCAAGTACAACAGAAGCAGAGGCTTGGGTCAGCAGAGGAGATGACCCAGAGACAGAAGAGATTATAGCCAGGGACTGGATAGCGTGAGAATGAGACTTCAGAAGGGTACAGTTTCAACAAGGCAACATTGGAAGCATCTGGTGGACAAAGACTCCCAGCTTACTCATTTTTTATATTTTGTACAGTCCTCAGCGTGCTTTACCCAGGGAAGAACAGTTTAAGTGTCTATTGCATTGAGTAACTGGAATAATTTGCCTTTGGCATGTTAGATGGAGATGTATCGCCAGGCTAGTGTCAAAGTTGTAGTTTCTTCTTAGGTATATTTGGCAGATCATAATTAATGGTGAATGTGTAACTCAGCTTTAATTCCTTTTGCTTCTGCTAGAAGTAACTAAAATGTTCAAAGGAGTAACAATGGAGGGGACTAGGCAGATCTCCAAAATTGATTTTTGGAGATCTACCTAATATATATAGAGAAGTAGAAACAATTGTATAATGAACCTGTATGTCACTGTTTTTAACGGTTACAATATTAATCATTAAATATTTTTCCAAAAGGAAACTTTTAATTTTTTTAGACTGACTGTTAATAATCTCACAGGAGTAAGAAGAGTGGTAGCTATTTTGTGTGTGTTTTGAAATTTCTCTGTATGCATATGTTTATTTAATAAATAACAGATATCTATTTATTTTCTGGTTTTTTGAGTTGGCATGCAAAAGACTTAAGGCAAAGTGATGGGTGTGGGCTTGAGGTTTGTAGGATAATGATGACACTGAGGAGATTTGATTCCCTTCAGAATTGCCTGAGGTTTGATGACAGAACTATCCCCCAGGAAAGAAAGAACTGGTAATCTGGCTGCTATCTGCTCATGGTTTGAGAGATTTGTGGGTAAGTGTCAAGTAGTTTACCATGACCATTTTACAGCATTTCGTGGTCACTGTAGTAGCAGGCAATATATTCCCCAAAACCCTTCAAAATATGGCATAGGCTGGGCAGGGTGGCCCACACCTGTAATACCAGCACTTGGGAGGCTGAGGCAGGAGGATCCTTGCAAATTTGAGGCCAGCCTGGGCTACATATTGAGTTCAAGGCTAGCCTAAACGGCATAGTGAGACCTTGTCTCAAAAAACCAACAACAACAACAAAAACACAAAAACAAAAAGGCATAGAAGTTTATTCCTTGGTAGATGTGAAGACTATCCTGGAACTCAGCTACCAAGTCCCTATTCATATAGTAATAAACCAGAAGATGTTGTGAACAGATTTGTTGTTCCCATCTCCCAAACTAATTGGAATGTGACACTTGACAACTGGTTCATCACTTTCCAGTTGATGTTATATTTGCTAACAAAGCACAAGTTGATCAGTGTAGAAACTGCATGCAGGAACAAAACAGAAATTACAAATGAAATGTTACAATTTCAAAACAGAAAATTGCGTAGTAGTGTCTTTGAATTTCAGAAAGATATAACATTGGCTACAAAAACAAACTGGTACTGGTCAACACTGCACCATGATAGAAATATTGATAGGGAAACCTTGAGAAAGTGGAAGCCTGAGATAGAAACTTTCTATAACAAAACCAAAGGCAGAGTAGATGTTGTTGATGAGTTATGGGCAACTATAACGTCACTTGAAATGCAAAGCATTGGCCAGTAGTTGTGTGCTTCACGATCCTAAACATGAAACACAAATAGTTTGATAGTTTACAAAGAAAATAACAAATGCAAAACATCACAGGGAAATTTTCTTAGAAGATTGGAACTGGAATTCATAAGAGATCGTTTACAGCAGAGGAAAAATAAAATGCTTTGCCCAGGGCACTATCCAAAAAAATTGTGGCGCACACTGCTGAACCGACAGGTGAACAGGCAGGTGCAGCATCACAAAGATGTACTCTGACAACAGGAAAACAAAAAAAGATGTCAGCTGTGACCTACAGGAAAGGACAGGAAGACAAGACATATGCGCTATCAGTGTAAGTGATACTTATGTGTGAAGCATGCAGTTTTCACGTGTGAAGACCGCCTTCGGTGTGACAATTAAAGCAAAGATTATTTCCATGGTAGACTTTTGTTTGTATTTATGTAGTAGTTCACATAGGTTTTTATTTCTGATGTTATCTTTTAGGTTTTCTAAGCAAGCACTCATTACGTATTTGATATTTTATTTTGATATCTTATTTTCCTGCTACGTGTATATTTTACAATATAGTAGGAAGTTTCTGACAGAACAGACAGACAAGTGAGGTGACAAGAATGGCCTGCCACATAGGATAGGAAAACTAAGCAAATGTGCTGTTAGTGTAAGCAAGACGTGTGCATGGACCATGCAGTTGTCATGTGTGAAGACTGCTTTGGGTGTAACAACTGGAGCCAAGGTTATTTTTGTTGTAGAGTTCTATTGGTATTTTCATTGTAGTTCATATAGAAATTTATTTGTGATATTATTTTTTAGGTTTCTAAGCAAGTACACAGCTGATGTGAAAATGTTTATGTTTACTCTAAATGTGTAATGTATTAAGCATTTAATACTTTATTGATATTTTATGTTCCTGTTAACTACACATTACATAATATAATAAGAACCACCTGACAAAACAGCGAGACCAGCAAGATGTCAAGTACGTCCTATAAAAAGGCCAGGGAAGCAAAACACATGTGCTGTCAGCATAAATGATAAACATATATAGAATGTGCTATTGTCATGCGTGAAGACTGCCTTAGGTGTGATAACTGAAGTAAAGGTTAATCTTTTTATAGAGTTCTATCAGTATTTTCTTGAAGTTCATATACGGATTTCTTCCTGTTATTTTTTAGACTTTCTATATCAAAAAACAATTGATGCTGAAAATTTTGGTGCTTTTTTTAATAAATAACAAAAAAGTTCAGTACTTTATTTGTTTTTTTCCTGTTACCCACTCATTTTAATAAAACCCATAAAATTAATAATTCATCAATAGAAATATCCTAAAGAGTAAACATAGGTATTATACATTCACGGTAGTGCACCTTTGTGACAAAATTGGTGTTATGCCCCATGGGCTACGTAAAAATATATAGTCACGTACTATAGGTAGTATGGTGCTTGGCACATTGAACTTTTAGTAAAAGAATGCTGGGTACTGTAGAGACTAAGTACACTTGTAGAAATCTCTGTCTTTGAGCAGGGGAAAATAGATAAGAAAATCATGGTGGTTTATCTGGTACCCTAACAAAGTTACATCAGTCAATTGTGGGCCACTGACCATGTACCAGGCATTGGACTTCGTTTAACATGGACTACAGAACAGATGAGAAAGCTACCTATACTAGAAAAAGTGTCAAAATAAGGCTGTCTTCTAGTTTACATATTCTAAAAATGTTGGTACTAAAAGGAACCTTTAAACTTGTCAGTCCAACTGAAGTTCTGAAAGGAGGAAGTTGAGGTCTCTGGCTAGAGCCCTTCCCTGTCTCTACCCCTACCCCATTCTTTTCCTGGTAATGTTTCTCTAACCACCAGGTTTCAGTTAAGCATTTCTTCCTCAGCGAAGCCTTCCTTAACTTCACTCCACTGCCAGATCCTCTGTGAGGCTGGGTCATTTTTCCCACCATTTTCTCAACTAGATAATACAGTACTCTGGAGACAAAGTCAATACTTGGATATTTCCTGAATAAGCATAAAAGAAACATCCTATTCCTGGCACTCTACTAAAAGCAGACCTATCAGTTTGGGGTCAAAAATATTGAAAGTTAAGCTCAAGACCAGAAAACATAGGTTAAGATTCCTTTGGAAAATGTGATTCATCTTCTTACCTAATATAAATCGTGCTTTATAAATAGAAAATACAAACCATTTTATTAATTTTTACTACTGGTGTAACTATTACAAGGAATTGGGGATGTGGCTCAGTGTAGAGAGACTGTTTGCCTACCATGCGTGGCCCTGGGCTCAAGTCCCAGTGCCAGCAAAAGAGAAAAAGTGGAGGAAGAGTAATAAAGGCTGTGTGTGCCCTTTGTCTTGCATGAAACCTGTTACTTCATAAGGTTGGGTTGGTGAGGGAGACCCAGACCAAGTGGAACAGACATATCCCCAAGTCCCAGAACTGGGGGGCTTGGCCCAGAACTCCTGGCCTCAAGTTTCTCAAGTGTAGATGGTGAACCCAGTGAACTGGTGAAGGTTTTGTTAGCCAGGTCCTTCCTGGCTAACTTCTAAACAGAAGTTTGGAAGTTTAAGAGACTCAGCAGGGAGCCAGGATCCTTACTTTGTAAATATCCTCAGCCTGTGCAAAAGAAGGGCACATAGGTGGTGTCAGTGCTACCACCTGCCCTGGGTGGGGGGTGTCCTGCTTACAATATAAGGGAGGAGAAGAGGCTTGTTCCCCCATTTTGCTCTGGCTGCTTTTGCTGGCTGCTGCCTCGAGGTGGTGTCCTAGTGCCATGCCACCCTGCCTTGGAGCCAACTGATTATGGACTGAAACCTCCACAAACTGTAAGCTAAATAAACCCTTTCCCTCCTTCGTTTTTGGTGGTAGGTATTTTGGTCCCAGCAAGGAGAGAAAAGTAACCTAGACAACGTTCTAGCCTTATTTGTTCAGTCACTGATTTGTGTGTCTGCCCCAGTCACAGTGTGTAATGGAGCAGCAAGAGTGAGTCTGAGTTCTGTGAAGTCACCCCACTTCCTTCTTCTCAGGGAACAGGCACAGGTCGAGGCCAGGGTTTTCTCTGTTGTTGTCTCTGGCTATGGGATCTAAAATGAACTGTTGATAATCTCTTAAGGGCTCTAGTGTATTAAATTTTGATGCCTGTGACTTAGTAGGGAGAGAAAAAAAAACCAGCACACAAAATAGAACATGAGACAAATTCTAGAGATCCAGGTTAAAAATCTGGTACTGTCTTTATTAGGTAATGTTAGGCAAGACACTTAGCTTCTGTGTTTCATTGTTTCTAAGATACACAAATTTTTTACCATTTAGCATCTCTGAAATCTAGATGCACCTTCAAATCATTTCTTTCTTTCTTTCTTTTTTTTTTGTGGCACTGGTGATCAAACTCACAACCTCGTACCTGCTAAGCAGGCGCTTAAGCCACTGAGCCAAACTCCTAGCCCTAGTTTTTTGAGACGGGGTTGTACTATGTAGTTCAGGCTGGAAATTTTCACAATTCAATTCTAAGGTCTTGGTACAGGTAGATGCTTATTGTCCCCCAAACAACAAGTACTACTACAACAGCAACAACAAAACAACAACAGCAACAAAATATATATATATATTTTGTTGGTTCCAGGGATCAAACTCACAACCTCGTGCCTGCCAAGCAGGCGCTTAAGCCACTGAGCCAAACTCCCGGCCCTAGTGTTTTGAGGC